>JAAWXA010000060.1:851534-908132 GCA_038090715.1 Florisuga fusca | reverse complement strand
CCCTCCCCAAGAACTTCAGTCCTAACAAAGGATTCAATGCACATAACAATGTTCAGAAAGCAAGGAAAAGATTAAAAACAGAAAGAAGAAAAGGAAAGGACACAGCCTTAGAGGAATAAGACATTACCTTTGGAGCGCACGATGTAACACTGTTTCTGTAAATTTTACACAAAAATGGCAGAAATAAATTGTAGCACACTTTCAGACAAAACTGAGTCTATGTTTTATCAAATACAAGTTCAAAAATCAATATTCATCAAGTTGTATGCAGAACAAGGATGCCTAAAAGAGGGCTCTAAATTTTCTTTAGAGTGCAGGTACTTTGAAAACTACAGCAAGTTCTCCTTGAAAACAAAAAGAAAGCTACAGACATAACCTGCTTGCATACACTGTACAAACATAAATGGTTAGAAAAGAGAATCCTCCCACTCCCCTCCAGGTCTCAATCCAAGAAAAAAAAAGTGTTAGAACACAGGCACAACTTTAAGCAGATGAATAACTGGTTTCTGTGGGTTTATTCACATGCTTGCAGCTCCACAGGCCTCCAGATGCTCTACTGAATCCAGTCCTGAGTCTCTATACTCCCCAGGATCTCACACCAGGGCTTAAAAGTTTTGATTTACTAATTAAAAACGTGTCAAGCCACTAAAAGTCTACAATTCTATACATTTCATATTTAGCTGGCATCTTCCTGGTATTATGAAGCTTTTCTAAAACTAGGAGAAATCAGTTTTTTTCTCTAAAATGCTTGCACTGCTATTAGACTGCTCACGTTCAGCAGTATCAAAAATCAAACCCATTGCAGGTGTAAAAAAGACAAAACATGCACCAACTATTACCATACTGTCCCTCTCTATCATTCTGACCAGCAGCAATGGTTTAACACTGCATGATTTGTTGAGCATAACCATGTTTTTTTCTCCCAAACAGCTTTTTAGTTCTTAATTATGTCCCTGCCTATCCAACCATTGAAATGCTCCATTTGTTACTGACTCCAGAGAAAAAGCATCCTGTGGATGTTTTCACAGAGACTCTGATTTTATGGAAACCTTTGATCAAGACAGTGAGTGGGACCTGCTTGGGTGATAAGTGCATTTATACCCCTTTTGCTCAGAGATAATGCAAGATCAGCCCCTTGGATTTTGAACTTCAGGTTTTTCTGTTACTGTCAACTGGTCACAAATCAGTTTAAAGGTAGTTCACTCACCCCCCCAAACCATCTTGATTAGAAAAATACCTGTTTTGGGACATCTAAAAGGCTTACAAATGAACTACTTTTAATAAGCCAGTAACGTTCAGAAATAATTTGTAAAATCAAGACAAAAAAGTCCTCACAATTTGTCCTTCATTTAGCAGCTCAGAGTGGTTAGTTTGTTTGACTTTAGTAACTAGGCATGGCACCACACACTAGAAACATTTAAAAAAACAAAGCTATTTAGTTTCCAGCAAGCAAGCAGAGCTTGAGACACACATTAAACCAATAATACCCCCACTATGAAAAAAAAAAAAAGAAAAAAACCTAGTAGTGATATCACAACAGCCTCAGGTTTTAAATACCTCTTGAACAGAGGCAAGAGCTCCAAGGATTTGAACTGATGAGGAAAAAATCTGAGGCCTCCACTTTAAACTGCAGTAAGGACATAACATTCAGGCAACTACACAGCTAAACAACAAGATAGTAAATTAATTATTACACAAAACTTCCTGATGACAAAAGAGGTTGGGGTAGTTTGCCTCCTATTGTGTTGGGTTTTTTTTTTTATGTTTCATTCTGCAGTCACTTTTATTTTTCTCCTAAGTGTAGCTTGACATTGCCCAGGGAAGCAAAGTGCCCATGCAAGACTTAAAGGGCAGTCAGGTTAATTTTACAGTATTTTTATCTCCTCCTTTTCACAAGAGTTGCACTGATTTTGTATTGCAGCTTTCCTTACTAGCAGGCTGGGTATGGCCACAGGCACGATGGAGTATCTCTAGGGACACCAGAGACCAGGATCAGATCAGCAGAACACATTTATTGCTCCAGAAGAACATCCCCTAAGACATAGCAACATCCAAGCACAGGCCAACTATCCCCTCCCTGCTCTAAATCAGGGACCTAAAGCCACGGGCTCTGCTTGTGCAATGCTCCAGATGCACTCCACAATAACTGCACTTAATTCAGCTTTTCAGCAGCAGTTCAAAGCAGTGGGGGGTATGGAAAAGAAGATGATTCTTAGAGTGGTTCCTGTCAACACCTACCCCATCCTAGGGATTTTATCTCCAAGCACCAAGATGCTAACAGTATGGTTAAAAGGAAGATGAAACACTCAGGTGGTGTTCAGAACACTTGCTAAGTAACTGAGGGTTCTAAAAAGTTGTTCCCAGAAAGGAAGCAAATTAATACTGGTGCTCTCTGAAAGCAGAAATTACTGATTTATAAACTGGCACCTTCTGTCTCCAACACCAGTCTGCAGTAAAATGCTACAACAGGTCCCCCTTTGGGTACAGAAAATTGAGATTCTAGTATTTATCGAATTTGAACATTATAATGGGACAATCTGTGTATTCTTTCTGCTGGATATCCACAAGATATTTCTTCAGCCAAGGTAATGTTTAAGACACACATAGTAATGGGCTTGATGTCCTATTTAAAATAGGACACTTTGCATGAAAAACAATCCTTCCCTGGCTAAACATTTTCCTTTAAACCCAACTGTTGCTCTTACTCAAGTAAGAAAAAATGTAAGTGGGAAAAACTAGTGGGAAATAAGTGGGAAAAACTAGTCAGTGAGCACTAATCACAGCACTTCTGACATTAAATATGTAGACTTCAAACTCCTCATTCTACTTTTGCATCTTGCCAGCTTCTACCAGTGCTTTAAATTATATTGATTCTTTTTACACTGGCCTCACTGGAGCTCCCTAACAATACTTCCACTGTCTTTTCCCTGCCCAGTTCTCTATTGTTGCTCAGAAATGCTTTTTAGACTCAATTCATGCCAGAGAAATCCCTGCTGAATCAAAGAAAGCTGGTGATGCTTTAGGATCACTCAGATCCCCTTGTTTACACCAAGATTCATCTGGAGCTTTTATTTCAAGTAAAAGTGACCACGTTGTTGCTCAACTTTTAACCATTTTTAGGTTTCAGATTCTTGCTCTGACCAGTTTGTTAGTGCAGTCTGTCAAAGGGGTCTCTGCTGCCTAATTACTCCCCATGAAGACTCTTTATTCCAAATAACACTTCTGTGGCAAGCAGGGAAAGCACTTCTGATGAGCAAGCAAAACTGTTACAAGCCAGAATTCTTCCTATTATTTAGCCCTGGGACAAATACTTAGATAAAAGAAAAAAATATTGCACTCCTTATCTGCTACATTAGACACATTTAGGAGAGAGAAACAGAGTTCTCATCCCTGATGGTATCTATGAAAAAAAAATGCAAACACCTAAAGAAGTTGAGATTTATAGAAAGGGGAAAGAGTTCATCTGATCAGTAAAATTAAACATGTTCAAAACAAACAGAGAAAGAAAAAATCTAGACTGCCTTGCACAAAATTTTCAGGTCACACATCTGAAAAGGATTCTTCCTAATAACAAACCAGTGAGCATTCTTTTGGGTATAAGAAACACATTTTAATTTCAGCTCAAAGTATATTGCTAAATGAAACAAACATATTTTAATAAAGGAAAATCTTTAGAGATGCACAGTGCATTCCCTGAAGTAATCAGGCAAATGGCACCAATGAGACTGCTTCAATATATTGCATTTTAAAGCTTAGACAGAAACTGACTAAATAAAAAGCCCTTGAAAGTGAGAAACAACTGCTACCCCTGAAATTCCAGCTCTCCATGCTACGAAGCAGAAACCAAGTTCCACCATTTAAAAAAAACTACATAAAAGGGACAGATTGTTGAATGATGTGTTTCACCACCTACCCTTGCCTGCTTGTAAACACTCAAGTTGCCAACACATCAGCACCTGGAGCTGCCCTGCTGCATCTTGCCTGGCTTCCAGCTGCTATGCCAGGAGCACAGGGTGTTTGCCAAGGTGCTACATCATCTTTACACACCCCACCTTGGAGCTGCCAGCACTGTCTCCAACAGCACTAAAGGCCTGCATGGGGTAAAATTTAAAAAAAAGCCCCAATCAAGAGGGTCCTGAAAGTCTAGAGCATGTTGTGAAGACTTCAGAGAGCTGCCCACCTAAACCTCATCAGTTTTAGAACTGGGGGTTTAGTCCTGGGCTTGATTCACTTGCCTAACTCCAGGGCAAGCTGATGGCATTGAAGACATCAGAGGATAAATCAAGGATAAATCAATTAAGACATCAGAGGATAAATCAATTTGCAGCAGGCAGGCAGGCAATGCATCAAAACTTCAGGATATCCCCATCCTTCTCTCCCAGCAGCTGAAGGGCAGGCAGGACACCCCAGCACCCTAAAACTGGCTTTTGGTTCCTACAGGCAGCTGAGGTTAATCTAGTTTACCCTGAGACTGCATGTTTAAGCATCTTCCTCTGCCAGAACTCTCCCCAGACTAAATCCTTGCACTTTACACTGATTTGACAAAAAAGGAAAACAAAACAAAAAGCAACCAACCAGTTTTTGTTAAGAACTCTACTTTTTTTTTGTAAATAAATCTGTATTTGATTAAAGTGCTCTTAATTACTGTTCATTGTATTGTCCCCTGAAAATCATAATTTAGCATCTAACACAACCTTAGGTTGCTTTGGTGGGGGGAAAAGACAAGGTGTCAAATCTAACTGAAGGAGCAAGCTGAGCCTATTAAGCATAAGAGAAAGAAGATGACTCCTGAACCAAATGCAAGGGGAAAAGAAACTTTAGAGCCCTCAAGTGACAGCTTCTTGACTGATGTGGCACCATTAAGTTTTCATGTATATTGTTCAGATAAGCTTAAAAATGGAAAATTATGCCAAGTACCAAAAGGTAAGGCACCAAATAAAGAGCAAACCTATGTCTGTCAGACCCACAAGATGGATTTTTTTTTTTCTTTTTTTAACATATAGATTGTTTTCCATATTCCTGTGCATATCTGTCCATTCAGATTCACTGCAAGGATGTACAACACTTAAAATATGGCTTGAAAGTAACAGAAAACAAGGGATTTATTTTTTTTTTTTTACACACTTTCTCTACAGGAAGTCAGAACAGTGGTAACTGTGAAAGATTTCCTCTTAGGGTTCATATGAATTTTCCATTTTTAGGACATTCTTTAGGAAGAGACCTAAAGATGTCTCTTATCTGAACTCCATTGTATCATACTGAAGATCTTTTACAGGCAAAGAGAAAAAGAAAGATTCTTGAGGACAATTTACTCCTTTATTGAAGACAGTGAAGCGCCATTCATTCTTATCCCCCAAGAAAGATGGCAAAGAAAAAATAGTTTTTCTAGGTAAGTAACTACACTTGAATTTACTTTTTTTTACAAAAAAATATTTCACAAAGTTCTCAGCACAAGCCCAAAGTTCTAATCCAGATCCTTCCAAATACAAACCTTTTAACATTAACAGCAGGCCATTTCTCAGAGGGAAATAACAGGGCAAATAATCACATAAAATTAACAAGTTTAAAAATATTAATACTGAACCTAGGATACAGTTACTTTAATGAAAAGATCCTGACATATCAGACCTGAGTACTTATTGATGGTAGCATTGATGCATTTTCTATAATTTAACAGAATATGGCTACATACTGGAATGGATTTTTATTTTGAGATAATGAAGGAAAAATCTGTTTATCAGCACATAATTTTACCTAGTGTTGGTACAAAAGTAGCTGGTATATGCACAAGTAAACAGAACTATGCAGCAATAGAGAAGAAAAGCATCTCAGGAACAAACACTCCAAATCAAAACCAACACAAAACAAAACAACCCAAAACTAAATCATAAATGTTCATATTTGAAAGAGCACATGCAAACCCATACAAACCATCTGGAGATCTCTCTGTTTCATGTACAATGCTCAGCACTGCAATTTGCAGGTCATCTGTTAAGTTTTGGTTGGTGCACACACAAAGCCAAAGAATCTCTTTTCTAGATTTAGAACACAAGCTGAATTTTTAGGGTTTAAAAAAAAAAAAAAAAAGCAAGGAACAAGAAACATTAATGCAGTAGCAGCTTCCAATCCCACTGAATGCCCCAGGGAAATTGCAGTCACTAATGTTTCCTGTTCTTGCTCATGCTGCAGGTCCCCAACTCAACCCTCCTCCTTCAAATCAGGTGGATAACATTGTCAGAGAGAATTTAGCAATACCATCTTTCTCATGAACAGCGCTTCTCTGTGTCAGAAAAGCTCATCTGGCACATTCCATCTACTCACATGAAAAATTGGGAACCATTGGTATGTTTCCCTCGGTTTGCCATTGACAAAAGGAACGCTCTGTCATGTTTGAGAATAAAGTTTTCATCTGTTTGAAGAAAAAATATGTTTGTCAGATTTTCCCTGACGAGGAATGCAGGTCGACTTTGTTCTTAGTAACTTATGGGTGCTCTACAGAGAAATTCTGCTGCTGCTGAAGAAACATGAACAGGTGGGAGGAAACAGAACCCAAGGTGAAAGAAGCCTCTAAGAAATCACAGTAAAAGCAGGTATGAGACAGAAAGCATTCTTTCTTAAAGAACAACTTGCAGATAGAGTGCAAACATTTCTAATGAAAAATAAAGTCATTATCCGTGTCTTCAATAAACATGAGATTCTCACAGATTTGGATTTAAATCCAGGATTTTCCAAGGAGGGACAAGGTTGGCAGACTTACTGACATCCTAAAACACAACTTAACACATACAATACTGTCATTTACACAGCATGAACCTCAGGCAGAAAGATCTAGAGAACAACCCAGCTCCCTCCCACAGCAGGCTAAAAGATAACCAACTATCAACTTGAAGTTTCAAAACCTACAAGGGGAAAAAAAAAAAAATAAATCAAACACCAGGATACGTGAATGAGAAACTAAAGAATGCATTCTTCCTGCAGCTGAACTAGAAAATCAACTAAAACTAAAGGAAACACGGATTTTGAGTTTAAAAAGAGGGCTTCTGGTTGTCAAATAGAATAGAAAACCAGATCTTCTGAAGTTCATTTCCAAAGCTAAAACCAGAAAATTGAGTGTCCAAAGGCATTGTTTTCAAGATTACACACCAAAACACAATGCTGGGTGTTTAGCACTCGCTGCCTTTAGAAACAAACCCTAGGAACGTCTTCACAGATGTAACTATTCCAGCCTTCCTTTTGTCTAAAGGCTTTTAACACTTCAGCACCAAACTATGTCTGAGTTTTAAGACAACCTCAATGGCTCACTTAACCAGGCAGAGCTACTTGCAAAACATACAGAACCAGGGGCTGTTACACAAACACATACGGGGCCTCTATTAACACCAGAAAATCATCTTAATTTTTTTTTTTTTTTGAAAGGAAGCATTATGTCTTTACATGAACACTTCATAAACTCACCATCATTTCCCTCCTAACAACACATTTTAATGCCAGGCAAATGTAGGTTTATTTACAAATCCCTTACAAACAAAAGTAACTTCTGCAGCATGTAAGCAAAGCCAAACAAACACTAAGCATACATTCCCTCCAAGAGGGAAGGGGAGGAAAGGGACATTAAGAGAAGAAGAGATCATTTTTTAGAGCTGGAAATTATGCCAGTGTTCTCTCTCAGAATAAGTCATTAACCCTCAGAAAGGTTAGACACAGGACTCTTCATTTCTCCAAGCAACACAGATACCCATCTACAAACGGGTGTATCAGTTCTCTATATATTTACTAGGGAGGGTAAAAGGGAACAGAATTTGAACTTGTGTTACTGAGCTTTTGTCTCTTACCTTTTCATTTTGCAAAAGACCACATTCTCTATAAACAAAAGAATATGTTGACAGTTTTAGGCAGGAAGATAGGAGTTTATTCATGAATAAAGTTGCCTAACCTCCATGCTGAAAGTCATGTTTAAACAATAATGTTAGCCTTAATTAATTGTCAGTTAAAGTTAAATATTACCAAAAAAATTATCTGAAAGTCATGCATATAAAAATAATTCCCATGCAACATTAGTTTCATGCAAAAGGTGATCTATAAGTAGACCTGTTTTCATTAAGTAGCTTGGGAATCAAGACTTGTTTATCTCAGAACTGAATAAAGAATCTGCAAAGACATGTTTCCTCTTACCTTTAAAATAGCCTCCATAAATTGATTCACCTCCTTTTCCATTACCTACACATTAAAAAGGCATGAATTAAACCTTTTGTTTTGCTTAGGAAAAGACCTGTAACATTCCAGCAGTTTATAACAAACCAGGACACTCTATCCAGTTACCAGTTCCTGAGCATTAGCTCCTTAATTCTAAGTCACAGCCCTGCCTTATCCTGTTGAGACTCAAAACATTGAGAATGAAGACTCCTGAACACTGGAAAATCTGAACCAGGGCTCCAAAGGCCAATAATCCTCACTGGTATTTTTTGCAGACAGCAAAACAACAACAGGAGGCTAAAAAAAAAAAAAAGACAACAGGAGGTATGACCAACAATCTTGCTTGGCTCAAAGCAGCTGAGAGACCACAGGAATGGCTAAGAATGTAACTGACAGTTTTTAAGGCTTCCTTACTTTCATGTGACTGTGAAAAAAAGATCTTCCCTTGCCATGCCCATTGCATCAAACACAAGATTTGAGGGCAGAGAGAAAAGAAGACACTTGGGTGAGGGCAGGTATTTCAGGAGAGGGCAACAGGCTAAAAGGTTACATACCTGTGGTGTGTGGAGGGACATAAACTCCTGGAAAATCTCTAAAAGGAGACTTAAACACTTCTAACTTCTGTACTAAAAATCATTTCAAAACTCAACTTATTCAAAGAGTTAGGTCCCTATATCAATAGAGCATCACTACTGGTGTTGCCTCTATTGACCACACAAAAGTGAAAAGCAGTAAGGCTGCAGTTTGGATTTGAATTTTATTTTAGTAAGACAGAAGTTTAACTCCAGCAAGGGTTGTTTTTTTTTAGGTTTGGCTTTTTTGTTTGTTTTTTTCTGGGGGGAAGGGGTGTTTTGCTGGTTTGGTTTGGTTTTTTGCTTTTGTTTTTTCTTCTTTAACTCCAAAAGATTTTCTAAATAACCATGAGTTCAGTTGAAACACTTTAGAATTTCAAATATTATCAAGAGAACAGGTGATCTATGTTATATTTTTATGGCATTTTAAGGCTTCAGTGCCACTTTGTGAAGTTACATAGTTATAATACAAGCTGTAACATTTCTGTTCTGTATTTTACCTTCGCTGAAGTCCCCACCCTGAATCATGAAGTTTTTAACCACACGATGGAATGTGGTGCCTTTGTAACACAGCTTCTTTCCAGTTGTTTTCCCAATTCCTTTTTCACCTGCAAGAAGATTAAACAAAGAAGAATCTACACATCTTCCCTGATCAAATTCCAAGAGTTTTACCTGCCTAGTGCTAAGGGATGTTAAGACAGCCTTCAGAACAGCACAGGTATAATAAAAGACAGCAGTCCCCCAACTTTTGCCTTTTCACTGCCCATTAATAGCAAAGATGCATTTACAAGGAGACTCTGAAGTGAAAATCTCATTTCTTCTTAATAAAAGATTTCCCTCCTTTCAAAGAAGGAGGGAACTGATTAGCAAGTCTCTCAGAACCATTTATAAGAAAGCAAGAGCTGCTGATAACAATGGGTTAATTATTTTTGGTGGTTACAGCTGCAGTGCCTGAAGCTTACACCAGAGTCCTTTGCAGACCACTTACAGATCTGGATGTGCCTGATGAATCCCAGGACAGATATTTAAGCTCAAAACAGGCTTCAACTTGGTTTCAGTGTGATCCACTCTTGGAAAATTAGGACTGAGGGTCAAACATGCATCAGATCCTCACCAATTCAAGCAGAGTGACTGTCAGGCCACCCCTTCATGCCAGTCTGGCACAAAACACTCCCATTTCTGAAGGGACTGACAGAACAGGGGAACAGAAATGTGGACACAAGAACCATTCAAGGATGAGTTGAATGAGAGTCATAAATTGGGGGGAAAAAATAACCTCCCCCTGAAAACCTGCACTGGTACCAGGGCCATTCTTACCCAGGAGGAGAAGCCAAGCCAGGCCATGGTACTTTGTTCACCCTTTGAGCCCAAGAAGTGGAACCCACAGAACACCTGGTGAAGCTGTAAGCTCAAGCCCACTGGTGATTTTTGAGAAAGAATTGATATTCCTTCCAAATTCCAGAAGAAAAAAACTGTGTTGGGTGTGTGGGTGAGGGTACCATGACTGGCAGAGGTCCTGCACTGGGTGAGTTCATGTGGGATTTATCCTGGTCCAGTCAGGGAACCTCTAGAAGACTTCCAAGCTTCCAAGAAGGGGGGAGCTGGAAGAACAGAGCAGTTAAAAGTAACAGGTATGAATCTGCACGTGTCAGCCTGAGCCAACACTCCAGTCCTCCCCCCAGAATTAACTGATGGCCAAATTGTCCCCAGTTTGCCACTCCAAGCAGGCCACTGGTGCCAGGATGAGTGCCAAGAGCATTCTGTGGCACAAAACCCACTCGTGGCACTGCTGTTTGCAGGAGCCTTCACTTGGAGAATACAAATTATTTTCCATCCCTCTGACTCTCCATACCCCAAAACCTCCTACCCTACCCCATTTTTTTTTATTTTCCACAGAAGTTATCCAAGCAGTGCTATTTATTTACAGGGATGGACACACAACCTTTCCACCCAAAACCTGTCTCCCTCTGCTATACCACTGGAAATGCCCCATCAGGCAGTACCAAGGAGTATCTTCTGCCTACATTTTGGGTCATGTTTCAGCCTTTCCCTCAGGCTATGGATAATCTCCTTACAGAATGGGATCCTGCACTGCACTTGACCACATAATTAAGCATGAAGGGGAGCTTTAGACCATGTCCAGAAGTTCCAGAAGTTAGTCCTTTTTTTTTTTTTTTCTTCCACTCTTTTTTCCCTAAAAAAAAAAGCACAGTCCCTACCATAATAAATGGCAATGCTTGTGATGTTCCCTTCTTTTCATGTACAATACAACTGTGGGTAAAATACCAGAATTTAACTACTTCCCTGTAAGCCAAAGACACTTTAAACAATAAACTCAAGCTGCTGGCCAAATGTTGGAGGGCTAAGTTCCTGCAAAAGCTCTGCTACATCACTCTGATTTTCAAAACCAATTGTTGAACTCCCAAAAGGCAAAAGAGAGAGACCAATTCCACTGCTTGGAGCTGCAGCACCTCCTTAAGCTCAGACACTTTTCTGCAGCAGACAGTGCAAAGCCCATAGACTGGGCTTTCTTTTTTTTGTTTTGTTTATGGCCAAATACTAGCTTTATTCTTTTTGCAATTAATAAGCCTGAATTTTGTCTGAAAAAGGAAAAAAATGCCTGTGAGCTCCATCTGCTTCTACCCTTTCTGCCTAAGATGTTCACTCCCTGTGCTGCAAATCACTTGGAAGTGGGATGGTGACAAGAACTTAGAGAGTGATTGCAAGGCACCAGCCTCTGAGCTGAGGAGGGCACAACCCCAGAGCCTTTACTCAACTGCCGTTCTCTCTTTGCCAGCTAAATTTTGCTCTTGTGCTCAACTAACACCCTGCACTGCCAACCCAAAGTTGATTTTGGTGCTCAGTGTTGGTCTCTTGGTGAGGTGATGAGAAGGGAAGCTCCTGTGTCCTGGTTTGGGCCAGGATAAAGGTGATTTTCTGGTTTGTACTTCTGCTTTCAGCTCAGTCTCTTGTCAGGAGCTGCACTTGCTGAAATGAACAGCAAGTTTCTGTTCAGTGTCTGCTGCTGGGACTGATCCCACTGGATGTTTATAGTTACTGCCAGAGCCTGGTGTGCAGAGCCAGGGACACTGCTCAGCTCTGAGGAACATTTTACCCTCCAGAAGGAGTAAAGAGGTCCCACCTGAACCCCTCCTCTGGGGAGGAAGGGACAAGATAGATGCCAGAACTGACCAAACAGAGTATTCCATCCCATACACCTCATACTCAGGATAAATCTGAGGGATCACAAGGATCAAAGATCCTTCTTGACCCTTCTTCCTGCTCGTCCTGCCTTCCTTGCCCTGTTCCCTGTTTGCTTCAGCATCCTGGGAGGATTCCATCCATCCCTCTGCCTGTGCTCCTGATCCATTCCAGCCTGAATCTGTGTGTTCCTGCCTCCAGCTCCCAACTGCTCCTGACCCCAGGATTCCAGCCTGGACTTTCCCAGGGCTGCCCTGCAGCCTCGGGGGTGACGTGAGAGTTATTGGGGGAAAGGGGGGAGGAACCTGGGATCAATCTTCCTGTATATTTGTATAGATTTAGTCATTTTTCCTATTTGTCATTCCTGTTTCATTAAAGTTGTGTAGTTTAGTTTCCAACCCATCAGTCTCTTTCCCTTATTCTCTCTCCTTTCCTTATCAGGGAGGAGAGGGGGATGAATAGGGAGGATCTGTTATTGGGTTTCATTGCTGGGCAGTGTTAAACCCTGACATCCTGAGCAAGCACCAGAGAGCAGATGGATTTGTGCTTATTCAATAAGTGGAATGACTGAAGGACCTGAAAATGGCAGTTTACAAGCCCAGATGTTTTCATTGCAGTGCAAGGAGCTTCTCACTGCTGAGGCTGACAGCATTCTGCCCCAGCAGCCAGGTCTATTTCTGACAACAATGTCAGACTGCAGGAAGGCAGCCAGAATCACCCTGTCCTCCCCCATCTGGTTCTGACAAAAACATCCAGGCTTGCTTCAGAGATTCTGGAAGGAGCAGCAGGCCTGGTGATGGGCACAGCATTTCAAGACATTGGGTCACCTTGGCTTGAGACAAGTGAAACCACTCTTCACAATGACACAAGGGATGTGCAGAGGTCAAATTAAGTTGCTTCATGGTCTGTCACAGTGAGGACACACTGCAGCTGTGGTGCTTTGATCACCTACAATGCAGGTGGGTCCCCACACATGTCTAAGGAAAAAACAAACAAAAGAAACAGGATGGATTGGTCCAGCATGCAGAATCCTGGATTTCTGTAGTACAAAAGTACCTGATGCTCACTGTCTGCTGCCAAAATATTCCATTATGTAGACTATATGGTCCAAAAAGGGACAGCTTCCCTTCTGTGTTACACAGCTACGTGGACACAGACCTCACAGATAGCTACAAGACACCCATGGCAGAAAGTGATGCTGTGCTGAGGAAACCTCCAGTGATTCAAAGATTTCTCCCAAAGACCAAAAGATGAGGACTAAGGATATTCCCAATGGGGACTCAACTTCTACCAATGGATCTTGCTGTGAAAAGTGGGAGCCTGACTTCTGGAAGCAACTGATTTATTTGGTCTCTCAAGGTGTAGAGGAGCTCACAACTCTAAAAATTGAAAAGCAGCTCTGCCCTATCTCTGTTCTGCTTGCCAGAGGTTAATGCACTCCAACTGCTGCTCTCCTGTAGATGGGCTTTGGAAGTCCTTTAACACCACCCAGGCAAACAAAGCAGCAGTAGCCAACTGGACTGCTATGTCAGTCCATGATGAGAGGAGAACAGTATGTATTGGATGCTTCTGTCAAGAGTGTGGATGACTCTAAACCTTGCTTGCCACTCACTCCTGGCCCCAGTCCTCATCTGTGGAGAAGGAATCCTTGACCAGTGTTCAAGTTTAGATGCTGAGGTAATGAAGATCCTGAGAGCACAAGGCAGGGCAGGGAGAATGGCATTTGTAATGCAGAGAACTCTTCAAGGAGAGGCAGAAAGGCAACCAGAACAGCTGACAGACAAGAACCATCAGGTGAACTGAACATAAGACAGGTTAATTAGTGCAAATATATAAAGAATTAAACATTAGGAGTGGGACTCTAGCCTCCAAGCTCAGTCATTTTGGAGCCTGAGAACTACAACAGAAGTGAGATGGCTTCTAACAGCAAAAGAAATGAAAATGATAAAGAAATAACTTTATCCTCTGAAACACCACATTCACCAAAAGGTGAAATTACCTCAGGTTCTTCCACACAATTTTCTCCCCCCTGAAAAATGTAATTAGCACATTTTATTACTAATTTTTTTAAAGGTATCTGTCCAAACATAGCTCTATGCCATGAGTATGCCACAGAAAACACAATTTGCAAGCATTAAACAAGTATTTCAGGTAGCTTTTAAGCCTGCAAGTTTGATCTCAGGAGCAGACCTCCTAACCATGTGCTTAGTTTCAAAAGTTCTTTGAATTCAAGTTCCATTTGAAGGCATCAATGCAACCTGTACAGCCAGCTGAAGACCAGAATACAGAGATGCAGTACAAAGGCAGACTTTTTTTTTTTTAAAATAGAAGTTCTTTCTTCTGCTCATTTCATTCCTCATTATCTCCAACACCTTTTCCTTTCTTTATATCCACCCAAGGTTTTTATTGCAACATTGCTGTAAGGATTTAAACAACCCTCCAAAAAGCAAGGCTCAGACATTATGCTGGTTAAGTTACTTATTTTATCTTTTGTAATCCATTCTGATGGAGATAAACTTCTATCAGGTTCTCTTTTTTCTGTAGTAGTGGTGTCACTCTTTGCTATGCAAAGTCTCTATCTAGATTACTCTAATAAGTGGGATTTAAAAAAAAAAAGTGGAATAAAGAGAGGGGGCATCACCACACAAACCTTAAAAAATAAGAAAGGAAACCTGCAGTATGCCTTCCAAATTTCATAGTGTTATAAAGCTCATCTAACTCCTCAGAGATTATCCAGAACCCATCATATTCTGGGATTTGAGCTCTGACAGGATGCACTTTAAGAAGTTGATGCATAAGGATATCAACAAATGTGTTACAGATAACCAGTGAGCTAAAAGCTGTTCACTACAGCCAGATGATAAAATGCTGCCTGGGAAGTCTTGCTGGAGCATTTGAGTGATTTGGAAAAGAGTGACTTCATACACAAGGTAGAGGCTTCACTGGTGCAGTTAATTCAAGGTATTGCAAGTCACTGAGCAGCCAAGGATGAAGAGCAGGAGATCACCAAGAGACTCAGAATGCATTCTTCATCTAAGACACTCCAATTCCTGTAAGAACTTAACCAAAATTAATCTTCAACTAACAGCTGAAAACTCCCTGAGGACCAGTGCAGAGCAGAAAACCCCACCAAGTCCTGACTCCCCTTACCCTTCCAGTCATGAGAAACCATTTAAAAACTAGTTAAATCCTGCTTAAAAAAATGGGTTGAAGGTATAATGCTCCATTACACCCAGACATTCTTTTGCCAGTGCTGTCCCTTTGATTTCATTGTTTTTCTCAAACAATCCCAGGATTTCTATGGGAGCATCATATTCCTTTTTAGTCCTAGCTAAAAATGAAAACATTCTTCTCATATTCAAATAGATGTTCCCATTCTCTGACCCCTGTGTAGCACTTCTATGAACCTGAGATACATTCAACCTTTTATTATACATAACCAACATTTTATGTAAGAAAAATATGTATATATTCAAGGTTTTATGCAGTATCCCAAGTCAGAAGTCACCACTGTAGTGTCAATGACATTAAATAATAATATTACTGCACTGATATATATATATTTTTATATATATATATATATAAACTCTCCTCTGATAAATTCAAAACAATTCCTTCTTTATCACATTCATGTAACTTCAGTGATCAATAATTCCCCCACAGTCTCAGCCTTGTCAATTACTTTCACCTCCAGGAATCCCACATTAGGGACACAGAAATACACTTTTCTTCCATAAATTCAGAGTTTTGCATTCTGTTCTCATGCATTATCTCCACCACTCTAACTGAGACACAGTTGGAGAATACCACACCAGTTCCTGCTCTCCATTATTCAAATTCTGCTCAGCACTAACAACTCTCAGCTTTGTCTTTCCCAGAAAAATAAAAAAATATTATCAGCACTGGTTTATACTTGCATAAACAAAAAATAATTCTAAGAAGCATTTAAAAAAATCTTAAATATAAGCATGTGACTTACCTGAGCACAAGCAAAGGAAATTTTTACAAGTCTTTGGACATATGTCTGAGAAGAGCTGAAACATAATTCGACCAACTGGAAGATTAAAAAAACAAAAATTAAGAGTTTCAGAATTTATTACATTGGTATTTAAAACCCTCTGTATAAATAAACAGCATGCTTTGAAAATACATTCTGAAAAAAAGTTATTTTATCAAGCAGGATAAAAAAAAACAACAAAACCTCAAATATTCATATATGAAACCAAGCAGCAGGAAAGGACAGTACCCTGATTGTAAAAAAAAAAAAAGATTAAATAACATCTTTACACCTAACTTACTGAAAAGCCTAATGACTCTATTTTGATTTGAACCTGGGAAGCCAAAGTTATTCACTAGATTAGTTGATCCTGTCAGCTGATTTCTGGTTTGAAAAAGATGTGCCATAAATGCAGGTCCTCAGAGAGCTGGAGTAATTCCCTCCCTCCCCTAGCAGTATATTTACACAAATACATTAATAATTACATTTCCACAGTTCCCTCTGTGATAACTGAAAGTCCAACTGACAGACTCATATTGTCTATAGATGTATTTCCACCCTTGCCCCCAAATCCATCAGTTTTTCTAAAAAAATAAAACATAAAATGAACCCAAAAGATGACACAGCAGCAGTTTCAGG
This sequence comes from Florisuga fusca, assembly GCA_038090715.1. Lineage (NCBI taxonomy): Eukaryota > Metazoa > Chordata > Aves > Apodiformes > Trochilidae > Florisuga > Florisuga fusca. The sequence continues at coordinate 891,530 of JAAWXA010000060.1, read as the reverse complement.
ACTCTCCCTCCACTTGCCAGACACCATGGTGAAATTACTACTTTTCCCTGTCTGAAAAAGGAACAGGTGAATCCTCACCCTCAGTACAGCTCCCCCCATGCTACTGGTGGTAGTTATGCCATGGAAACTTGGGAAACTATTAAAATCCTGCTGAAGAGTGGTTTCATAGAAAGGAAAACAAGTTTTGAAGTGATTCACACTTTCTGTTTTATTTTCCAAGCTACTGGGGCTTAGATGACTGAAGTAAAAAAAACACCAAAACCTCCCAAATGCATGAAACCTTAAAACCCCAGGTAATTATCACAGAAAAAGCTGTTTTTTTCTATAATTTGGGAAAAAAAAGCAATGAAACCCACACTGCTGGCCCAGGTTACAGGGAGAGCAGTAACCATCTGTCGATGAGCACTACCCTCTAGTGGTCTGCATTGGTAAGACTTAATGTAAAAAAATAATTCCTCCAGGAATTATTCCTCTTAAAGAAAAAAAAAAAGTAATTGAATTTGTGATGTATTTTATTCAATACTTCATCACTAAGAAAAATTCTGAAAGGCTTCTAAGAAACTGCACTGAATTTTAGGGCTCTCTCCAGATGGGTCCAGTTGCCAGCCAGGTGAATTGTTAGTTCAAAAAGGGGAGAAATTAAAAAGAGAGACCACCTGCATTTTCTAATCTTAGGTAAGAATTCAAGATGCCCTTCAGCTCTTGAGATGTCTGCATTTCACTAGCTGCAATGAGAATGTTCTGAGCATTCTTCATTGTAGCAGGAAAATCTAAAGAAAATGGGTGGAGAAAAGAATAAGGAAATAGCAAATATTAAAAAAAAAAAAACCACAAAAAAACCCCACAAAAACCCCACCTTAAATGGTGGTAGCTGTAAACTGCCACTCTGAAAAGCAATTTTCAAGTGAAGAAACTATTATAAAGTATTATAAAATACACAGATTGAAGATTCATCCAGAGAACACCATAGAGAAGACAGTTCTGTAAGAGTTATCCATGTTCATGATAAACAGAGTCATTCAGGGGAGCAGGAGCCTGATGCCTCTGCCTGAAAAAGCACAAAGCTGAACCAGGAGCCCAAGTGCTTGAGAAATCTCAGGGTGAGATTTCACAGCATTTGCTCCCTGAAATTCTCAAATTGTTTCAGTACAAAAGCTGCCACTGTCCCCCCATTCCACTAAAAGTAAGAGGAATCCAGACCAGCTGCTGATTTACCAAGGTGACAGCAGCCAATTAACTCACAGGTTACTGTCTGTGGGATCCAGAAGGGACTTTTCCCTCAGGCCCAGAATATCAGGTTGGAAGGGACCTCAGGGATCATCCGGTCCAACCCTTCTAATATTATTGTTTATGAGATGCCTCAGCACCCCTGAGACTTGAAACTTTCCAAAGTTTCCAAAGCCTGGGAAGTCACAGAGCCTTCTGGCTGCAGGTCCCTGTCCTACAAACCCCCCAATATTTATCACCTTAAGCAGCAGGCACAACCCCCTCCCTCCTGGTGGAAGAGGATCACCTCAAATCCTTGAAGACTGCAAGGCAGAACATGGGAAAAAGTGACAGACAGGTAAGGAATCACACTTCCAACAGCATCTTTCACTAGTGCTTTGTCAATAATAACCATGTCTGCTGGCTTTCAGCTCCTGCTTGTAAGGCAGAACTCCAACACCAAAAGTCTGCAGACCCAATTTAAAAGGATCTTCCCTCCCTACAACCTCAAGCACTGCTGGCCCAGCTGTGTTCTGCTACAGCAAACCTTGCTGCGTGCTCACACAACCCCCAAATCACCTTCTCTGTGTCCATCTGGTGGGTTACTGCCTGGGTTTTACCTCACCAGTTTCACTGAAAGGTTTTATTTGCCCCTGGCAAACAGTAAATGAAACGTGCCAGGGAAAGGTCAAACACCTCTTCACACCTTGAGCAACCACCTAGGAAATAACAGCTGTTAATAAAAGAAAAGCAAAACTGTATAAAAAGTAGGCTTAGAACACAATTTTTTCTCTTGTCTCTTTCCTAAAAAAAAAACAAACCAAAAAACCCAAAAAACCAAACCAAAAAACCCAACCCAAACCAACACATTCAACTTTAAAGGTGGAGCTGAGCTGTATGCTGACATAACACAGGTTTTAAAGAAGCATTTGAGATGTTAATAATTTCTTCAGATTTACACACCCCTTCTCTTAAATAATCCAACTTTCCAGAGAAAATCCCCAGTGCTTCCTTCAGCTTCATTTCCCTGACACAAAGGTTAAGTTACCTGCCTGGGGAACAAGCTGTCTGTGACTGTAAAGCTGGAATAAATAGTAAAACCAAACAAGAAGTAGCTAGGAAGTGTTATTTAAACAGGTGAAATCTGCTCACAAACCTACCCAGACCTCTCAGGTGCCTTTAGCCAAGACATGAGCCTGAACCTCCCCTCCAGATGAAACACTGGGGTTGTGTTTTTCACAGTGAAGCTCTCACCTAAACTTCAGATGCAAATCTTTCAGCACCAGAAGGAAGGTGTGAATATCCAACCCTTTAATAGACCAGCAGGCAGGACATTTCTGTAATTCAGAGTTATTCCCAACAGAGAGGATGTGTCTGTGCCACAGTGTAGATTTTGCAGTACATTACTGGACTTTTTTGTGCTAACATCATGAAGTTCTCCAACCATGACCTAACATTATACTGTTACTTGTAAAACAACACTTTGCAAAAGTATGGGTTTTTTGTTTGCAGGCTTTTAACTTATTTTTGCCTGATTTTTTTTTGCTACACATATGAGTAAGTGGTGAAAGAAGTATTCACATTACTGGAAATTCCAGTGAGACATACATAAATCCAGTTCAAGATGTCTTGAAGTTTGATTTCATGAAGTGATATCTGTATCTTATCATCTGTACAAATTCTAGAAACCAGAAGGCATAATGACAAAAAATAATCTGATTTCAGGACTCTGTTTTACATAGAAAGATGACTACTTTTTTCCCTTTTCTTTTTGAGCCTGTGATCATTTTTTCAGCTGAGGAAGAACTATGACTTGATTCCAATTAGGTGGTAAAAATTCAAGGAAGGAATATCCATGCTATGTTGTAATAAGGGCCCCTACTAGCAAAGTTTATTAAAATAACCATTGATTTCAAATGTTTATCCAGTAATACCCTGTAATTTAGCTGCTTAACTCATTAGAAACAACCCTGGGAGCCAAACACATATTGCTTGAATGTGGTTTCCACCCAATACCAACTATTTTGCCACATTATTCCATGAGAGTGTCAATTTCCTAGATACTCCCAGAATAAATCTAGTTTTTTCAAAATTAAATTTAAATATATTTGGTTTGTCTCATAACAATTTATTAGAGCAAACCAAGTTAGAACATACTGCAGCCCTTTTACTATAAATCTACAGGGATATATCCTGATGAAGGAGAAAGCAGGGATGGAAAGCCTGAAGACAGTGATGCACATCCCTTGCAGACTGAGGCCAGAGACCTAAGGGCTTAGTAGATTTGCACACAAATTTAAATAACAGCTCACTAAAAGGACCATATTATAATTTTATTAATTACACATCCCTAGATTTGGGAACACTAAGTCATTTAAATCAAAAAGCAGACTATTAAAGAAGAAATGTGGCTGCAGTTTTCAGGAAACTACAAGCTACTGTGGAAAAAAGAAGATCTTATTTAAAACATCTGTTAAAACAACAGCTGTCCCATATTCCTGACACAGGCATTTATCTTCCTGCTCCATAAACACTTTGTTAATGCTTCTTTACCCCCACCTCACACTCTTTGCAAGGCAAGCCTCCAGAAACTGCTTTCCCCAAACCCAGTCCCCTCCAGACACTCCCTGAAGCTCCCTCTATTCCAATCTTTCATGGGCTCCACGAAAGGAAATCTATTCCAGCACTGCACACACCACAGATTTACTGTCTGCAGTTTCCCAGAGAAATGCCAAGTGGGAGACTCCACTTTATCTCCTAGCAGAAGGTCGATCACTTTGGGCTTCCATTTACTAATCCACTTTGTCCCAGACCTCAAGGTAAATCTCCAGGGAACTTCCAGCCTGCACCAAACAATAACATCCCTGTGTGATGCCTGGATTACAATTTTTATTAAACCACTTGCCTGGCAATCTCTCTCCTACCTCATGTGTTCTTCACATCCCCTCTCTTCCTTTGTGCTGCACTCCCTTGGACTGCCACTCAGTTTCTGGGCTGAGGCAAAGTGCTGATCTATTTTCTGCCCATCCATAACTTTTTGCCTTCAAAGGACTTAACAGGAAGCTGTTTCAGTCTTCAGGAAGGGTGGCAAAAACCCTGTCAGGCCCTCCCTTGGTTCTTCTAACACAGCACTACCATGATTCGTGCAGCAGAGCTGTTTTCACATGAATTCACAGCAGCTGAAAGCCCAAAATATACCAAATCTGAGGCAAGAGTGACTAGAAGGAAGGAAGTCATAAAAGAACAGACTGACTGGTAAGGAAAGAGACATACCCCAGGATGGAAAAAAAAAATTCTAATTGAATTGGAATTAAAAAGTGAGCATGGGGTCAAACAATAGAAAGAGACAAGGCAAAAATAAATAAAAAAAAAAAGTAATACAAAGATGAGAAGGAAAATTTTTCTATGAACAATAAAATAAAGCCCAAAACAGTAAATATAAAACCAGTGGGGACAAAACCAATGGGGGGAAGGGAGGGTGGAGAGGCATTTAAAAAATATTTGGGATGGCCACAAGAACTGCTACAGCAGCAGACAAGGTATGTGACATTGCAGTCAGATCTGCTCTGACTAACACAGCGCCTGAAAGACTGTAGCTCCACACTGATTTCACATCACAGAGTAAAGACAGAATTATTAAAGATCCAGCTGCTGCCATCCCAAAATTCTTGGTGCACTGTACTTTACTCCTATGTGTAAGCTGCAAGTGTCCAAATCTACTGAGGGGGATGTAGTCAGCAGGGAGAGATGCTGCCCATGCTACTATCAAAATATGTAGTGACTCCTAATTTATTTTCCATTTGTCCTTTAAAAATTATCAACTGTAATGTGTATTTGTAACAACAACAACAAAAAAAAGCAAAAAAAAAGCTTAACAGGCAACTTACTTGAAGCAGCCTAAATTTAGACTTAAATCCCATCAACACTGAGCCTACCAAGTTTGCAAACCCACAAGAGGCACACACAAGCAGGCACCAAGTTTTATTCCAAGATTCTGTAGCTAAAATTAAAATCTGGACACAAAATCTGCAATGCTGCTTCTGAAAGCACAACCAAAGGTGCACACTTTTAACTCCTGCACTTTCTAAGGGAACCAGTTAAACACTCATCCCAGCTCTGCTGTTCCTTCCCCTCTCACAGACATCACCTTCTGGAGCTCCTTCTCATCTAGGCTGAACACTCTGCTCTTATTTTTTTTAATTGCTACAGAGGTGTCTGTACAAGCACTGAGTAAACAAAACCTGTAAGGGGAAAGCCAAGAGTTGGCAGCTGTACTGAGGGACATTTTTGGACTCCGAGCAACCTCCAGTGTTAAAAGTGACATGGTTTTGTGTTCTGCAGGCAGGGAGATGCTCTCAGTGCTGAGAAGCACATCCTCCTCTGCATTTTGGGGAGATGGTAGGTCAGCTTTTCAGCCTAGATGGGGGGGGGAGGGAGGGCAATGTCTTATTTCTTGGCTAGAAAGAAAATGAAGAGTTCTTTTCATTGCAAATGCAATGTTCTTTTCCCCTGTTCCTCCTCCCTAAATCTAATAAAAGTGAACGAGCTGATTGGCCTGTTGCATTGAAGTCAAATTAAGCAAAATGTTAATTTGGAAACGTGCTGGCAGCTTAAAAGTTAAAATTAGTATCTCACCAGGATAAGCCAGAGTCTCAAGAGTTAGTGCTTCATGTCATCTGGAAACACTGCTTTATCGTTCACAGGACTCAGCTTTTGAAGGTCATCTAACAGCTAAAAGGGCAGTGTTTCAGCTTTTTCATGCCTGAGACATAGTTGCATACTGAATTACTAAACAAACACTAGAATAAAGTAGAATAACACAAGTCCCCAATAACAACATTGTACAAATTAGTTTTCCTGCAAAAAAAAACAACAAAAAAAACCCCAAAACTGAACACAACAACAAACAAGTCGTTAGGTACAATAAAAAAAACCAGCAAGGCTCTGAATTTGATACACAGCTGGGAGATTCCTGTTACTTTAAGGAGATAATAAACACTGCCAGCCACAAAGAGAGCCAAAGCCTCTGTGTCTATTCCAGGTAAGGAAAGCTCTGCAGCACCAGGACACTAACGCTGCATTTCCTCTCTGACACCCTTATCAGTCATCCAACTCAAGGAGATGCCAGGGAAAACAAGGTAATCCACTTTCAGAGGGCTGAGGAGGGGGCAAGGCAGGCAAGGAGAGGAATTATGAAATGGGAGGAGGAGTGTGGGCAGGAAGAAAGAGAGGAAAACAACGCTGGGAGAGATTCTTCAGAGGAAGAGTCACAACAACATCACCACCAGCAGCAAAAAAACCCTAAAGCAATCGAGATGAAGGATGAATTATCTTTGCTATAAATCAGTCCCAACCAATTACTATTCCTAAGCTGGAACTCTAGCCAACCTAAAACGTTTCTAATGGTCTCATTGCATACACAGTAAGTGTGAATTTAAAGCAACAGAAAATGTTGAAAAACCTTTTAAACATTTTTCTCTTTAGGGCCTGTTAATGGAAATAACTTGATCAGAGTTAGAAGAGCAACAGATTTATAGACACATCCTATCAGGTTACTGAAGTAAGAAACAAAGCTTTCTTTTGACATTTTGGTAAAAACTGGGTTATGGTTAAATTTGAACACACCTGGATTTAAAAAATGCAGAGACAAACTATTACTTCAAGGGCTGTCAGAGAAACATTGAAGGAAAAACTGAAAGTGAAAGCAGAGTGAAGCCATCACATTTATTAATTTTTCTGAGAGACAAATAGTAGTAATATAAAGCATTGAGTACATGTGAGGCAATCAGCATGCACAGAATAATTCACGTTCCAGAAGATGGGTGAGTAAATCCATATGACCATTTCTACAGAGTGGTAAAATTACAGGAGGGAATCAAGTAGGATTAAAAGTCACAGGTTACCACTTAGAGGCAATTACACTTCCCACAGAGAAAATGTGAGTCAAGAGAGGGACTGTTTTTTGCTATTTATTTTTCTTTTTTAAACAAGACACTTGGTCAATGCTTCACTCACATTCAGAAGACTCCATTCAAGCAGGAGAAGGACAGGTTTAGATCAGATGATCTCCTCAGGTCACTTTTTAATTTTAATTACTGTATGACTAAAAATACTTCTAAGGAGAACCTCTCCAGCTTCCTTAGGGCTTGTCACAATTTTCCAACTGCATGCAGAGCAGTAAATGTACAATATATAACCAGAGAGCACTTCCAACTCAATTTTATGTTCAGAATAGTGTGTGTTACAGCCTTACGGGATAAAAACCCGTCTGAAGGGAGATTAAAAGGCAAACAAAATCCACCCAGCGCTCCAGCAAACATCCTAAGTTTGCCAAAAACTCGCTCAGAAATAACCCGTGGATGAACTCGCTGCTAGCGGCTCGACTAAGGAGACAAAAATGAGGTTTTAAAAAAAAAAATAAATAAAAAAAAATAAAAAGAAAACCACCTCTCAAACCTCACCTGGTTCGCGGTTGATTTCGATCTCGAAGAAGCACTGGGGTCGGTCCTGCACCCCCATGGCCCCCGGGGCAGCCCCACTGCTCGCCACCTGGACACAAAGAAGAAAGAGGAGCTCTTGGGGAGCAGCCTGATCCCTCCCGCCCCTCACCCTCCCAGCACCTCGCAGCTTCCCCTCCCCTCCGAGGGGTAAAACGACACCGCCACGACGCTGCCAGGAACTCCCCGAACCGGCACCTTCCTCCCCTTCCCACCCCGCTCCCCCCTCAGAGGAGCCGCGGGAGGNGGAGAAAAAGGGGGAGAAAGGGGGAGGGTGCCGGAGGGGTTTGACTACCCGCTGCTTCCTGAGAGCGGCGGGACCGAGCTCAAAGAATCACAGAATGGTTTGGGTTGGAAAGGATCTTAAGGAGCATCCAGTTCCAACCTCACAACAACCCCATGGGGAGCTCCGGGCTGGGCACTGAGGGGCTGAGAGCATCCAGGCAGGATGGGAGCTGGGAGTTTGAGGAGAGAGGAAGGTGACCATGAGCCAGCAGTGTGCTCAGGTGGCCAAGAAGAGCATCCTGGGCTGGATCAGGAACAGGGTGGCCAAGAGGTCCAGGGAAGGGATTCCCTGAGTCCTGTGTCCAGTTCTGGGCCCCTCAGGTCAGGAAGGAGATTGAGGTGCTGGAGCAGGTCCAGAGAAGAGCAAGGAGGCTGTGAAGGGATCCAGCACAAGTCCTGTGAGGAAAGGCTGAGGGAGCTGGGGGTGTTCAGCCTGGAGAAGAGGAGGCTCAGGGGAGACCTCATCACTCTCTACAACTCCCTGAAAGGAGGTTGGAGCCAGGGGGGGGTTGGTCTCTTTTCCCAGGCAACTACCAGCAAGACAAGAGGACATGGTCCCAAGTTGTGCCAGGGGAGGTTTAGGTTGGATATTAGAAAGAATTTCTTTACGGAGAGGGTGATCAGGCATTGGAATGGGCTGCCCAGGGAGGGGGTGGATTCTCCATCCCTGGAGGTTTTTAAGAAGAGACTGAATGTGGCACTGAGTGCCATGGGCTGGGAACCACGGGGGGAGTGGATCAAGGGTTGGAGTTGGTGATCCCAGAGGTCCTTTCCAACCTGGATGATTCTGTGATTCTGTGTGAGTGGGCAGGGACACCTCCCACCAGCCCAGGTTGTTCCAAGCCCCATCCAACCTGGCCTGGAACACTTCCAGGGATGGGGCAGCCACAGTTTCTCTGGGAAACCTGTGCCAGGATCTCACCAGCCTCACAGGAAAGAATTTCTTCCTAATATCTCACGTCAATCTCCCCTCTTCCAATATGAAGCCCTTCCCTCTCATCCCATCCCTCCAGGCCCTTGTCCAAAGTCCCTCCCCAGCTTTCCTGGAGCCCCTTCAGGCACTGGAAGGTGCTCTCAGGTCTCCCCAGAGACTTCTTCAGGCTGAACAACCCCAACTCTCAGCCTGGCTCCAGAACAGAGCTGCTCTTGATCATCTTCACAGCTTTTTCTGGTCTTGCTCCAAGAAACCTTCCCCATCCATCCCCTTGCCATGGGGGGGGGGAATGGACACAAGGAGAGGGAATTGCATATATCCTTTATTGACTAACTAACATTTGTGAGCCCCCATAAGAAGAATCATCTCCCCTCACCACCCTGACCCTAAAATCCTCATACCCATGCAGGGCCGTGGACCTGAGGGACCTCCCCTGATGCTTCACCTTTTTTATCTGAGAAGCCTGAGCAGTTTTGCAGAGATGCCTCATGCTGAAAGGAAAATATTTTTGCAAGCACAAAAAACCCCAAACCCAAACCGACCCAAACCTCTGCAGGTTTTGTATGGGGAAATGCTCTCCCCAGTGCATTCATCAGGGCTGTGGCAGGATGGCTTTTGATCTTCAGCATGCAAACAAGGCTGCTCCAGCTGTAAACTTATCCAGCTGTGGCTTAGGAGACAAAGAAAATTTAAATCAAAGAAAATTTAATGGTTTATTTAGTTTAATGGGTTCTTTTCTTCTGAGTTTGGGGTGTTGAACCATCCCAGAGTGTGCAAGTGGTGGCTTCAGCAGTTCCATTCAGGAAGGAGTATTGCATCTATAAATACTCAGCCTACTACATCCTTCAGGCCAAGTTGACACTGAGAATGTCCAGCAGCTTAAAACTGCTTTTTGTGCAGCCCTTTCATATTCAGTTAATTTATGTAACTACTTCTCTATCCGTAACTTTTTTCTCATCCTTACAGAGATGGGTTCTCTAGGAAGGCAGCACCTCCCAGCATGGATAAACACTCTGTGTGTATATACACACACACTGTTCCTACAGTTCTTACAGATTCTGAACCACAGCCTCACCACTTTGTGTGAAAAAATGTCTTTTGTAATGTTCAGGAAGAAAATTTGTCACTTTCCAAGCAGTGAGGACACTCAGACTAAGTCCTCAACACCCAAGAATCAAAACGTTTCCAAATGCTTTCCAGAAGTTTTACAAGCCAGAGCTCTCTGCAGAGATTTTCCCTGGCAGCAGCATCTGCAGTTCAGTCCTTGTCTGAGGAAAAACTCACAGGTCTTCAGTTAAAATAAAGAAAAAGGTGCTGAGGATAAAGAGTAGTAATACTGAAATGGGAGGATATTTTAGAAGGTGGGAATGCAGCAACGTGGGATTGCTTTAGATGTAGTTTATCTATAGATTTAGTGCCTGCTGTCACTCCAGTATTGGAGCATCTCATGAAGCTATAACAGCTGGATTCTGTCATTTCTTATTATGTCTAATAACAGGCAGCTGGGAAAGTGGTCCCCAAGGAAACCTCTCTTTAGACTTGTCACAGAGGTTTGCTGGTCCTCTGGGGATACTTGCATGGTGAGCTATCAGACAACAGGAAAAAAATGTCTCACAGTCTGGCCCTGAATAATTTAGCTATGAAATGCTCGTGTAAAGGAGGAGGGTATTGTTCTCCTCACTTTAAAAAGGTAAACTGAGAAACAAAGCTACTGAGGAACAGGAACAGTAGTGCCACAGGAATTCCTTTCCAAAATGAAAATTTGAAAAGGCATCTTCTTGATTTTCTTAATCTTGCCAAGCAATAGATATCATATGTTGGGGATTTTTAGGGTCTGGGATTCTCCCTCCCCTCCCAAAGCTAAAATAAACCATTCATTGCCTTTTATCTGCAGCCTTCTGCTTGTCTCTTTTCAGAATATTCACTTGCTAAAGGCAGATGAGAAAGAAATAAGCAAAGTCTCAAAACCAAAACAATGGAAACGTGCTACTCCCTTTTCATTCAAGTAGCAGAGATTGTGAGCAATAAGAAAAAGTTATTTCCAAGCCCTGATTATTTTAGTAAAGAAGCAAATTAGAAGGCAGTTCTGACCCCCTGGGAGATAAGCCCTTAAAATGGTCTCTGGGATGAGAGCTGATAAATATGCAGCTTGGTGGAAAAAAGATATTCCCCCTCCCAGGGGAAAAAAAAAAATATAGAAAAAAAAAAAAAGTTTTCCAGAGCATATCTGAGCCCGTTCAATTGAAAGATGAAACATTTATGTACAGTTGTAGGTTTGTCCTTGTGTTCTTTTCTGGGACCTGCTGCAGATGCTGTAACATCCTGTTCCTATTTAAATATTGAGGTTGTTTAAGTGGGATAAAGGTTTGTGTGGCAAAGCAGTACAGTTGTGAATAACTGCTTCTGTTTACTACTAGTTTGGGATAAATCTGGTGATGGATTTGCAAAACTCCTTCTTTTTATAGGCTAAGATTTTCCTGGCTTTGTTCTGATCCTATACACAACTTCTGCATGCATCAGGATCAGTGGACCCAACTTTATTCTGCTCCACAGAATCACAGGATCATCCGGGCTGGAAAGGACCTCTGAGATCATCAAATCCAACCCTTAATCCACTACCACTTCCTTCAAATCAACTTCAGAGGTGTCTTTGTGGTATATTTTATGCCCAAGAATTCAAGTTGACAAATCTTGGTGAAAAGTTGCATTCTTTTGTGAGAGGGAGTGTGCTTGGCTACAGGAGTTTGGAAAGCAGGAGGGTGCCAAAGCCTCTGTTGAGCAGTTATGCAACCTCTGTGCACATCAGGGTAAGACTGCTTAAATGAGGACACAGCTTTTATTGTCCAAAATGTCTTTGATTGCACAAATAATTATTAGTGGCAGCGTGGCCATGAGAGCTCAAACCAACCAGCTTTTGTTTGGGTGTTTATGGCAGCTTTTCCTTATCTTCATGCAAATTCCATACCTGGAACTGAAGACTGAACCAAAAAAACAAGCTTTTTTTTTTTTTTTTTTATGAGCAACAAGTTGGTGGTCAGTTCTTTCTCATGCTGTTGCAGTTACATTTTATTTGCCAAATGCAATACAATAAAGAACTTATATGTTAAAAAAAACCTCTGATGTACTGCTCAGGTGCTGAATATTTTCCTACCTGATTCATGACTTGCAGCCATGAGGAGGAGAAGGAATTTTCAACATAGCTTTTTATTATCTGGGGCATTTGGGTGGGGGGGTTGATGGTCCTTGAAATCCATCTGTGTGACAGGTTCCTGGCTGCTTGGTTGAGATCTCACCCTGAAACTGCTCTGTGCAGATTCTGATTTAGCATGAAGGAAGGTGAAGTGTGCACACCAGGAGAAGAAGTGACTCAGGGCTGTTCACTAGGGTTCATTGAAGACTTGAACATGGAGAGATGGTGGATAAAAGAGCCAGAAGATTCTACAGTTAAATTAAAGAGCTCCTGGTTCTTACTGAAGAAGAGACGAGCACCTAAAGTGTTTCTTTTCAGCCATGCAAAACCATTTTTTTCAGTGGTTTTTTTTTTCTGAAGGACAAACATTGCAGACTGGAATAAATAATAATAATTAAAAAAAGGTATTTAATTACAAAAAAGCCTTACTGCTGAGCAAGCAGGAAGTTAAAAGTGAAAAGCTGACAGGCAGTTATCTGTTAAGCAAACCTAAACAAGGGAAAAGGTGCCTAATTAAAAAATACCCATGTCAGCACTCAGGTGTGGAGTTTAGAGTGTTAAAGGGATGTAAAGAGCTTGGGGATAAGTCATCAACAGTAAAATCTGTCAGCTCACACCGTGGCAGTACCATCTGACTGGATTTCCTCACGTTGCATCCCAGGGTGTTGAGGATCTGTGCACGGATGCCCAGAAGCTCCTGTCCACACTACCAGGACCACGAGACCTCTGGGTTTTATAGCACCTGGGAAGCAGCTAATGGTTCCTATTTTGACACAACTGAGTAAACGAGGAACTAGAGGACCTGGAGAGGAGAATGTTCCAAGTGGAGCAGGAGATCTGGGGGTTCTAGGCAGGTCAGACTATTGCTGGTGCCTGCCCCTGACAGTAAAGTTCCCATTTGGCACAGCTGCTCCCAGAACCTGGGGAGGTCACTGGAGAAACAATCTTTTACCCTTTGGCTGCCCCAGGATCCAGGGCATGAGCCATCCAGCAAGCCTGGTTTTTTCATCAGACTTTACCATTAGGTAAAAGTAAAGAAAGATTATATTTATCATTATTAACACACTGACAATGCCATTAACAGCTTCACAGACACGGGTGCAGCAGTAAAATGAAACCAGCTCAGAGTCACCCATGTGCTGAGGGAGAGAATTTCCAGTGAATTTCCCACTCGTTTGCTCCCTGACAAACTCTTAGGATGCTTACACAGCTGTCCCAGAGCTGAAATTCATGTCTCAAGCAAAACCTCTGTCCAAGGACTTGCTTTAGCTGAGAAGGAGCATTGGTAATTCCTCTCCCAGGGGGACAGGCTGAGAGAGTTGGGGTGGTTCAGCCCAGAGACCTTAGAGCACCTTCCAGTGCCTGAAGGGGCTCCAGGAAAGCTGGGGAGGGACTTTTTATAAGGGTGTGGTGTGATGGGCTGAGGAGCAATGATTTAAGCTGAAGGAGGGGAGATTTAGATCAGACACAAGGAAGAAAATCTTCACTATGAGGGTGCTGAGCCCCTGGCACAGGTTCCCCAGAGAAGCTGTGGCTGCCCCATCCCTGGAAGTGTTCCCGGCCAGGTTGGATTGAGCTTGGAGCATCCTGGGCTGGTGGGAGGCGTCCCTGGCCATGGCAGGGGGGTTGGAACTGGATGAACCTTAAGGTTCCTTCCAATCCAAACCATTCAATGATTCTCTGATATGGGGACACACGTATCCTTGAGAGGTTATAGTGACATTTGTGACCACACACATCCAAATGTTCCATTCATGCTTCCCTTTCCACAGGGATTTCCTGTGAACCAGAACCCAAATAATACCTGAACCATTAACACACTTCCCTAAAGCATCACTGAGCTTTCCCCCATCCTGCCCTAAAGCTTTAGGAGTGTCTCCATCCCTGGCATGAGTCAGTGGAGCCATCTGTTACCCAGGCAGCAAACAGGATTTGCTAATGACTGTCCCAGTGTGACAGAAATACAGGCAAACCCTGAATCCATTCTCTGGGAAATCTCTTAATGGGGCAGGATACATCCCTGCATGTAGAGCTTCTTAGTACAGGGGACTTGGAATGGACACACAGGATCATAGGATCATAGAATGGTTTGGGTTGGAAGGGACCTTAAAGATCATCTCTTGCCTGTAGAGCTGCTCCAGTGTCTTGTAAGAGTTGAGTTCTTCACACCAGTGGCATTCAGAGACTCTTGTGTGTGCTCCACAGGAATCACTTCCACAGAACTTGCAGGAACTGTCCCTTTGTCACAGGTGACTGCAGTTTGTCAGCATTTTAAAGCAACTGACAATTACCAGAGGATTTGACAGAAACCAGGGAATGAATCATAAAATGGTTTGGGGTGGAAGGGACCTTAAAGATCATCTTGTTCCAACCCCCTTTTTCACGGAAAGGGTGATCAGACATTGGAACGGGCTGCCAGGGGAGGTAGTGGACTCTTCGTCCCTGGAGACATTTAAAAAGAGACTGGATGTGGCACTCAGTGCCATGGTCTAGTGACTGCAGTGGTAGTTGATCAAGGGTTGGACTCGATGATCTCTGAGGTCCCTTCCAACCCAGACAATTCTATGATTCTGTGATTCTATGTCCTGGGGCTGGAGGCAGGAGGCTTCATGGTCATAAAATGGTTTGGGGTAGAAGGGACCTGAAAGATCATCTTGTTCCAACCCCCTTACCATGGGCAGGGACACCTCCCACCAGCCCAGGGTGCTCCAAGCCCCATCCAACCTGGCCTGGAACACTTCCAGGGATGGGGCAGCCACAGCTTCCTTGGGCAACCTGTTCCAGGGTCTCACCACCCTCAAATCAAACAATTTCCTCCTAATGTCCAACCTCAATCTCCCCTCTTCCAGTTTTAACCCATTCCCCTTGTCCTCTCCCTACCCCCCCGTGTCCAAAGCCCTCCCCCAGCTTTCTTGTAGCCCCTTCAGATATTGGGAGGTTGCTCTGAGCTCACCTGGGAGCCTCCTCTTCTCCAGGCTGAACAACCCCAATCCCTCAGCCTGGCTTCCCAGGGAGGTGCTCAGCCCTCTGAGCATTCCAGTGGCTCCTCTGGACACCTTCCAGGACATGGTGCATGTAGATCATTAGCAGCAGGTTGCTGAGACCAGAAATAGAGCCAGGCAGTTGCTGACAGGCAGGTCAGGTTTAGGAGACAAGGTCTATCTCCTCCAGCTGCCTGTGTTCTCCCTGGATGAAATAACAGCTTCAGTCTCTCTGGTTTGATACAGCATAAATCTCAAAAATGCCAACATCTCATCCAGAAAACATTCAAAAGCAAATGCTGTCAAGAAACCTGACTATGAGTGAGTTCAGGAGCTGGAACATCATTTATTGTAGTGTTCTATATCATTCTGCCAGCTGCTTCAGATTGATTCCTACCTCTACAGCATTCCCATCTACCTAGCTGTTTATTTCCTCCCTTTCATTAGTACCTAACTGCTCCCCAAATAATTTTCACAAAACTATCCCCATTCTGCTCTTCTTTCACTGCTTGCAGAGGAAGAGGTTGATGATTTTTTATTTCCTTAACCAATAAATGCCAGATATCTGACGTGTGGGTTGGTGCATTATGTAGGTCTCACAATTACATTTGGTCCCATCCCAACAGCAATTCAATTGTTGTTTTGTTGTTTTTTTTTTTTTTTTTAAATTTGCTTCAGGGGGTTTAAAACTCAGGAAGACTGAAAGAAATGGAAGTCTTCCTAGTAATCAAAACTACTTTTTATCCAGAGGGTGAAGCCTATTTCATATCCAACTTGATTTACCCATTTAATAATGCTGATATGAGGTCAAAAAAAGAGATCCTTTGTGCAGCATGGAATTAAATGGTGAGATTTGAGGCTGCAGGGAAATGCAGGGGTTAACGGAGTCTTGCATGGAAAACCAACAACTAGGCCATGCTACATAACAGCAAAGCAAGTGAGTTTTTACCTTCACAACAAAATTAGACTGTGTTACTGTGTTCCTGCAATCTCCCATCTGTTTCTCTGTGCCTGTTGTCTCTTGTATTAAATTATGAGCTCTTGGAATGGATGACAACAAAGGTTTTTTGGTAAGTGCTTTGACAGCCTCTATCGGTCTCATGCCAGGAAAGGAATAAGGTAGTTTTACCTAAAAGCCTACCCTTATTCAGAAGTGACACTGAGGCAGTGATTAGAAATAAAAAATGGGACTGAACTTAAAAAAAAGAAAAAGAAAAAAAAAGAAAAAAGAAGGAAAAAAAAAAAAGAAAAAATACACAAACTGCTGAAAGCAGCTAATAGACCCTGTAAGAAACTTGGTATGCAGTGTCATCTCCCTGGGATCACTGATTCAAAATAATATATAATTAATAGCTTTTTGAGGGGAAAGTGGCATGATTATTCCTTTTCCCTATTTTATTTTTCCCTCTGAACTTCAGTTGACCTTTTTACCTTTGCATTAAAGATGTACAAACCCCAGGTCAGATGCTCCCTAAGCATCATCAGAGAAGACTCTCATGTGCTCCAAATGTTTGAAACTGAGTCAGCTCAGGTGCTTCAGAGGTTGTTGGTCATAGCTCAGACAGTTGGGATGTTTCTGCAGCAGGAATTCCAGCACTGTGGGTTGCAGGAGGGGTTTTTTGAAGTCATCTGCTGTGCAAATGTCTGCAGCCAGCAGAGGTTGAGGGCAGTGCCCATGTTGGAGCAGAGACACCAAAGTAGCTCTGCAGAGCACTCTGCTCCCAGTAGAGATTCCTCAGAGAAAATTTCCTGTCATGAGCTCAAAACAACTTTGTCCAGCACCTTCTCACCATCCTCCCAAAGTCACTGCTTCCAGGAGTGTGATGTGTGGCACAGAGATGCTCGAGCTGGTTCCAGGCAAAAACCACCTGAGCCCTGGCTAGGAGTTTACTAGCCCAGGCTCATCACTGTTTCAAGGCAACTGCATCACCCCTAGAGCCAAACTGGCCCCAGAACAACTTCCAGCTCCATCTGTAGGCATTGCTGTTCCCAAACCAGGGAATCCTATTGGAGCCAAGCTGACTCTGCAGAAAGCCATCTCAGGTAGATATCAATCCAGACAGCTGGCTGTGCTTTAAAACTAAAGAATTCAAGTCACAAGAGAAAGGTAATTGGGTGGAATGCAGTGGTCCCTGTGAGCTGGGAGGTGAGGCTAATTGATACAGCACTTGGTTCTGATGTGAAATCTGTGAAGCTGCAGCTGCATCTGAAGCAGGATGGTAATAATAGCAAGAACAAGGAAAAAAGCTGAGTGGCTGGCAGAGCCCTGGCTGCACTGAGGTGGGTAATCCAAGGAGACAAAGGGGAACAGTTACCTGCCCCTGAAACTGGGGGAAGAATGGAGAATCCTGGTAAAAAAAGAGGAGGCTGAAGAGAAATTCTGGTTTGTGGATAAGGGCAGAATTGTTGGGGTGAGGGAGAAGGATGGGTTCATGCAGGGAGTCCCTGCAAAGAAGAAGGGAGGTTTCTAGAGGAGGAACTTGCTGGGGAGTGAAGGATTGCCAGAAGTCCTCAATGGGCAGAGTGACTTTGCTGAAGAATATTAATAAAATATGGAATGCCTTCTGGTAACAGCATTAGTAGTAAAGATTAATGTCAATGTTGATGTAAAGAATGCTCCGTGCAATTACCATCAGCTGAGGGCAGGGAGATGTTATTTTTCTGGATCGAAGAATTAAGTGCCTGATTTGCACTTATGGAGAGGGGAGGTTGGGAAGGGAGGATTTATGATCATCTCCTGAAAGATTCAACACTGACCACTGTCAGAGACAGGATACTGCATCGATCTGTTTGGGAATGACAATATTTCCTTTCTGCCACAACTGCAAAATATTTGTGCTGGGGGTTCAGAGCTGTGGCCTCACTTTATCTGATATTGAAAAACTGGGTGGACA
Organism: Florisuga fusca; assembly: GCA_038090715.1. Classification (NCBI taxonomy): domain Eukaryota; kingdom Metazoa; phylum Chordata; class Aves; order Apodiformes; family Trochilidae; genus Florisuga; species Florisuga fusca. The sequence goes on along the minus strand of JAAWXA010000060.1, from coordinate 873,543 downwards.
GAGATATATAAAACTGCCAGTGTGATCTGCTGAGAATCTTGTTTATGCCTCTCTGTAGGGAGAGTTTTATCTTAGCTTAGCTTATGATAAGGCAGGAGCTTCAGGTAAAACCTGATGTAAAGATATAAATAAAATGCTTTGCTGTTTACTTGAGAGTTTAAATTCTAGCAGAATATAAAAAAATATAAAAAATATATTTTTATATAAAAAATATAATATAAAATATAATAAAAAAACCCACCCCAAAATATATAAAAAAAATACCTTGGAATTTACCCTAGCTCCTACTCAAAATGGAGGCCACAACTCCCTGGGTTTGTTCAAGTGAAGCTGCATGCTAGGAGTTGCAGATGAACTGTGCTGGCAGATTAATTTAACAGACTGAAATTGTTGCTATAGACAAATGGTAAGTTTTGGGGATTTAAAATACCCTGTAATTGCACTTCCAACTTTGAACTTTGGTGATGTAAAACCTGTAATAGCAGAATCTTTCTGTTTCAAATCCAGGGGCCAGGGAAGGTTTGCAATGAAGGCCAAAAGAAATAGGAGAATGAATGCATCAAGTCAGGGAGCAAGGAGCTTCCAGCCCTGCTCCCCTTCCACTCCACAATGAAATTTTCTTCCCAGTGCAAGAAATCAGGACTGGTCACATATCAACCCACAGAGAGATTTGCAAAATGGAGCCTTCAGGCTGAGAAATCAAGACTTCTCTTGGTATAACCTGAGTGGATTTAGTGCCAGGGGGGGAAAGGGAAGAGGAGAAGGTTGTCAATCTTGATGTCAAGTTTGCCTGATGGGAGCCTGGGGGAGGCTGCCAAGCCCATCCCATCCCATGGCTCCAGTTGCAGCACAAGTCCAGGCAGAAATCTTCCCAAGCACTGAACTGCCATGGCTCAGCCTGGGTTTTCTGTGAATAAACAGCCTTTGCCTTTTCTTCTGATCCATTTAAGAGTCCATTTTCACAGCTTTATGGGCTAAACTGAACTCACAGGGAGGTTTCCTAAAACAAGGGAGCCCGAGTATTGATTCTCTGTCTTTGACAATCCCTGTCCCCCTTTCCCAGCCTCCCACCACTTCTGCTGCTCTACCTGAGGCACTTACCTGACCCTGACCAAACAACCTAAACCAGCAAAAAACTGCCCCAACTGGAAAAAAGAAAAAAAAAAGGGGGAGGAGAAAAAAAACCCCAAAAACCGAAGACTAAGACCAAACAAATATTTTTTCTTTTTTTTGCCCATCAAGCTGCGAATGAAGGAAGAGGGAGCAGGAGGCTCAGGAATTTCAACAGGACTTCAACTCTAAATCCACCAGGAGTTCATCAGGGGGAACCTGAGCCCCAGAGGTGTCATCCAGGGGAGGTACCCAGTGCCTACAGCTTGGCAAAGGCATCCTGATGGACTGGTGTGCATCTGTCAGTCACACACAAATAAATGTTGCTGTTCTGATGGCAGATTTACAGATCTGCTGGGAAATCAGTCGTGTTACGTTCTGCTGCACCCTATCAGTTTCAGTCTTGGGGCTCCAATCTGTCAAGCACTTATCTGGAGTAACTGCCTGGCCTTTGTGAGAGTGAAAATGAAAAACTGAGCTTGTTACTGTCACACTAATATTGAAATACTAGTGGTTAATAAAGAAACAGAATGAGAGAGAAAAAAAGCCATGCAGCCATTGCTGCCAGTTAGCATCTAGCTAGACAGTCAGAGGTTGGAAGCATTTATGTATCTGGGTAAATGAAGGGGGGATATCATCACACAGGGTCTATAAGCATAAATCGAGATCAACAGAAACTCTGGATACAAAGATTCTGAGGGAGGATTCAGCAGCTCTAGGTCTACAGAGCTTAATGTTCTCATCACCTGGACCTTTAGCACCCTGCTTGTAGATCTGAGGATCTGCTTCAGTACCTTCCTGTCCCAGGTGTTGCAGGGAATTCCTGGAAGTACACACGTGTGCTAGGAGAAGTAACATTAAACTGCATCAGAGATGGAGTAGGAAAGAAACAAAAAAAAAAAAAAAAGGAAAAACCCAGACTTTACAAGCAGACTTAGAATCATCTAATTGATGTTAAATTTACAGAGAAAAGCCACAAAAAAAAAAATAAAAAAATCTGTAAATATAGTTGCTATAAGCTCATCTAGAGTTGTCTCTAGACCTATATTCCTGGCCTTTTAGATCTTGGCTCTATTAGAAAATGTTTCTTCTACATTCTGCAAAGTTGACCTCCAGTGAAACTGGCCAACATCTGCAGAGCTGCCCAAGTGGAGGTCCACACAGTAGAAAAAAGTTTGGAATATAATTTCTAACCTAAACCCTGGATGCCCTTGGGTCTGGTTAAAACATATGGGTCAAGTAAAAGCATCAGAAAACTGAATTAGAGGGGATTTAATCACACCTCACAACCATGGCCAGGTGTTCTTGTGCCTGCCCTTCTGGCCTTGACAAGATGCAGCTGAATCCAATCCTCCTGGCACTATAAAAACTTGTAGGAAAGATGAGGGCAGACATTTCAGTGGGGCTTGTTGCAGGAGGAATGGTTTAGATTAGAAGATGAGAGAGGAAGTTGAGATATGAAGAAGAAACTTTTCATGATGAGGATGGTGAAACGCTGGCACAGGTTGCCCAGAGAGGTGGTGGATGGCCCATCCCTGGAATCATTCAGGTTGGAGGGGGCTCTGAGCAAACTCGTTTAGTTGAAGATGTTCCTGCTCATTGTAGAAGAGCTGCACTAAATGACATTTAAAGGTCCCTTCCAATGCAAACTATTCTATGATCCTAAATGGGAGAAAACCACATCCACTAATTCTCAGGGGAAAACAATTTCCTGAAACAAAACCTTCCTGTCCCTGCCTCCACCGCAGACCATCTTCTTCATTTCCTTCCTATTATCACCTCCTTCAGAGCATCACAGCAGTAACTTTCCTTCACTGAAGATAACTTCTGCTATTGACTTCTCTCAAACAATTGTTGGATGAACTCACTGTCAGCAAACACCTGATGTTTGGCTTGGCTGTACTTACACTGATCCCTCACAAGCACTCACTCACACCCTCTCTCTATCCTTTTTTTTTTTTTTTTTTTTTTTTTTTTTTTTTTTTTTTTTGTCCTGCTTTTTGGGAAATGAAGCAGAAAAGCCTGTCAGGGTTTAACACTGTCCAGGCAATTAAACCCAATAACAGATTTTTCTATTAATCCCCCTCTCCTCCCTGATAAGGAAAGGAGAGAGAATAAGGGAGAGAGACTTAAGGGTTGGAAACTAAACTACACAACTTTAATGAGACAGGAATGATAAATGGGAAAAATTACTGAATATAAACAAATATACAGGAAGATTGATCCCACGTTCCTCCCTCCTTCCCCCCAATAATTCTCACGTCACCCCCGAGGCTGCANTACAAATATACAGGAAAATTGATCCCACGTTCCTTCCCCTTTCCCCCCAGTAACTCTCACATCACCACGGAGGCTGCAGGGCAGCCCTGGGACAGTCCAGGCTGGAATTCTGGGGTCAGCAGCATTTGGGAGCTGGAGGCAGGAACACACAGATTCAGGCTGGAATGGATCAGGAGCACAGGCAGAGGAATGGATGGAATCCTCCCAGGATGCTGAAGCAAACAGGGAACAGGCAAAGGAAGGCAGGACGAGCAGGAAGAAGGGTCAAGAAGGATCTTTGACCCTCGTGATCCCTCAAATTTATCCTGAGTATGAGGTGTATGGGATGGAATACTCTGTTTGGTCAGTTCTGGCATCTATCTTGTCCCTTCCTCCCCAGAGGAGGGGTTCAGGTGGGACCTCTTTACTCCTTCTGCAGGGTAAAATGTTCCTCAGAGCTGAGCAGTGTCCCTGGCTCTGCACACCAGTCTCTGGCAGTAACTATAAACATCCAGTGGGATCAGTCCCAGATCAGACACTGTCTGAGAAACTTGCTGTTCATTTCAGCAAGTGCAGCTCCTGACAAGAGACTGAGCTGAAAGCAAAAGTACAAACCAGAAAATCACCTTTATCCTGGCCCAAACCAGGACAAGCAGAAAAATAATGAGCATGTAAGCAACAGTGCTTGGTGAACAAACCGCTCAGAGGACGAGCAGTGAAAAATCTTACGTGGCAGAGAAAGTCTCCTGAGATAAATGCCAAGATTTAGGGCAGCCAGACAGTAATTGCAGTGTTTGCAAAAGTCGCTGTGGATGCACTATTTGCAGCAACCACCTTCAGTCAACACAGCCCATTCTCTGCTCCTGAGGCTGGTGATTTGCTTTGGTTTTGTTCTCTCTCCATTTCATCAGGCTTCCCAAACCATTTGTCTGATGATTTGGCCTCTCACTTGTGGTTTTTATAGGCTCAATGACTGATATCTGATGTTCTCAAATTGAGACAAGTTAGGTAATATGGATTAAGACACAGGAGTGCTGGAGTTCCTTTGTTGGCCAAGCTTTGCCCTAGGAGGCAGATTTCTAGGATAAGCATTATTTCTGAGCACCATCTCCTGAAGGCAGTGAAAGGTGAATTTTTTGGAGGAAGATGAAAAAAAAAACAAAACCAACCCAAACTGAAACCACTTCTGAGCCTGGCACTCTGATTTTTGGGGTTTGTATATACATGAGTGCATCACCATTTTCTACATCCATCCCTGCTTAATACCCATCAAATCTCCTCCTGTCTGGCCAGTATTTGTTGTGCAGGGTGCAAATGCTCTGGGGGTATCACTCAGGAAGCAGCTCTCTGGATTAGACCACGCAGAGGTCTTCATGATGCAGGAGGAAGATGTGAAAGCTTCACCCTCTGTTCATATTTTCTGTTCACCCTCTGTTCATATTCAGATTTTGGGTTGCAGAAGCAAGCTTTGGCAGAAAAGAGACAGTGAAATATTGATGTGAAATAAAAGCACATTTGCAGGAAACCAAGTGCCTGGTATAGCTGCTGTACTTTTTTTCCCCCTCCCCCAGAAATCTATTTGTGAGTGGTCATCTCATCATTCAGGGGCTCCCCTTGAGCATTCTTTTGCATGTCTTTTTTAAGATGAATCAATCCATAATCTTGATGCCAGGCTGCTCCTTTTCCCCATCAGCCAAGGTGTTAACTGGGTAGCAGATAACTCACCTTCTCCTGATCCACCACTTCCAGTGGTTCCATCATCACGAGATGCTTCATCTCCTGACTCCAGCCCCAAATAATCCTAAAATTAAAATAGTGCCTGTAAATTTTTTAAAGTAAAGAAGGTTGAGTTGCTTTTATGCTTTTAAGGATTCATATTTCTGCTCTTCTCTCCCACTGTGAGATACAAAAATTACCTTTGTTTTAGGAAGCAAGCTGGGATTTCCCCAGATTCCCCATTATTCCAGAATTCTGAACAGTAAAACCTCAGATGTTTCAGAGGTCATGGTAAAACTGATGAAGATGAACACGGTGCTCAAAATAAGCTGTGTGAGCTCTTTTCTTCTCTCTAGATACTGGATGAATCACAGAATGGTTTGGGTTGGAAGGGACCTTAAAGATTATCTTGTTCCAACCCCTCTGCATGGGCAGGGACACCTCCCACCTCCCAAGTTGCTCCAAGCCCCATCCAACCTGGCTGAATAATTCCAGGGACTGGAGCAGCCACAACTTCCTTGGGCAACCTGTTCCAGGGTCTCACCACCCTCACAGGAAAGAATTTCCTCCTCATGTCCAACCTCAATCTCCCCTCTTCAATTTTTAAATCATTTCCCCTTTTCCTCTCACTATAATTCCCCCAGAGGAATTTAAATCTGAAAACACCANGCCCTCCCCCAGCTTTCTTGTAGCCCCTTCAGATATTGGGAGGTTGCTCTGAGCTCACCTGGGAGCCTCCTCTTCTCCAGGCTGAACAACCCCAATCCCTCAGCCTCTTGGGACTTTGGTTTTATGGACTGGAATGCATTGGGCTGTGTGGAGAACATCCAGCTGTGGGGAGGGCTGAGCTGGAAAGGGATGCTGGTGGAGGGAAGGCAGTCTGTTCCCCTCCCATCCCTCCCACCCCCATAAACTCTGCTTGGGGATGTGTGTACATCACTCTGTGCCCCCTCACAGGGACCTATAGGATCACTTCTTACAGAGAGGCACCCCATGGACACTCAGAAGCTGCATCTGACAGTGCCACAAGTGTGCTTGGGGCAGGTTTAACCAAGCCAAGCAGGCTGTGACAGCAAAGCTGGTTTGGTGGAACAGCCTTTTGGTGCCATGCAGCAACTGGAGAATTCACCCCAAGTCCCTGCTGGGTTTTTGTCAGCATCACTCTGCTCCCAGGAAGCTGTGGTGGAGGGCACAGACTTCACCTGCACGTGTGGTGCTCCATCCTCTCCCTGCCACAAAGCCAGGGTTTTGTGGGTGCACTGAAGGCCCCAACAAGCTCCCCGTGCTGTCTGCCTGGTGCTGTGATGCTGTTTGCCAGGAGGAGGAGATTACATTTCATAGACAAATATTTCATAGAAATATTTTGCTTGCACAAAGACCCTGAAGATCATTGAGCCCCAGCTGTTAACCCAGCCCTGCCAAGTGGGTGGACCTGGCTAATTGGCCACGACAGAACCGTGCCCTGCAGTGCCAGCTCTGCAAGGCTTTGAGATGCCTCTGAGGGTGGTGACTCAACCACTTCCCCAACAGCTTTGCCAGGGCTTGACAACCCTTTCAGTGAAGGAATTACTCCTAATATCCAAGCTAAGCCTCCCCTGGCACAACTTAAGGCCATTTCTTCTTGTTCTATCACTTCTTACTTGGGAGAAGAGACCAATCCTCTCTTACTCCAACCTCCTCTCAGGGACTTGTAGGGAGTGAGAAGGTCTCCCCTGAGCCTCCTTTTCTCCAGGCTGAACACCCCCAGCTCCCTCAGCTGCTCCTGATTTGTGCTCCAGACCCTTCCCCAGCTCCATTCCCTTCTCTGGACACTCTCCATCCCCTCAATGTCATGAGGGACCCAGAACTGACCGTAGCATTTGAGATGCAGCCTCACCAGTGCCCAGCACAGGGGGACAATTCCTGCTGCCCACATCACTGCTGCTCTTTGGAAGCTTTGAATCCCTCAGGACTGAATCCAGACACACGAGGCAGAGGTGGGGTGTGCAGTGCCACCACTGAGTCTCTCTCATTGGGTGTGCAGGGTGCACCACCCCAGGAAATACCAGTGTAGGTGCCACAACCTCTCCTCCTGTGTTAAACATGTCCCTAGGACTCAGGAAAGAGTGGCACAAAAAGGCTCTGATGTCCCTTGCTGGTGTTTTCAGATTTAAATTCCTCTGGGGGAATTATAGTGAGAGGAAAAGGGGAAATGATTTAAAAATTGAAGAGGGGAGATTGAGGTTGGACATGAGGAGGAAATTCTTTCCTGTGAGGGTGGTGAGACCCTGGAACAGGTTGCCCAAGGAAGTTGTGGCTGCTCCATCCCTGGAATTGTTCCAAGCCAGGTTGGATGGGGCTTGGAGCAACCTGGGCTGGTGGGAGGTGTCCCTGCCCATGGCAAGGGGGTTGGAACTGTATGAGCTTTAAGGTCCCTTCCAACCCAAACCATTCTACAGTTCCATGATGCTATAACTGGCCACTTCTGATATGTTTGGTTTTGGGTTTGTTTCTGGTTTTTTTTCGTGTGTGTTTTGTTTTGGTTTTTTTAATTTATTTTGGTTTTGTTTTTAATTTGCAGTTCTTCACCCCTGTGCCTTCAGCAGGGTTATGCTGCAAGCAGGGTCTATTTATGTGATGGATGATTTGATTTTTTTTTTTTTTTCCCCCTAAAAGGCTTACCTTAGAGATCCTCAGGGGAAAAAGGTTCTTTGAACACTTTAAAACCACATATTTTTAAAACTGTGCATTTACCTCCAGCTCATTAGGCAAAAGTAACCTCCAGTTTGAATCTTCTCAGAGACTGGGAAGAATAAAACCACCTTGAAAGTAGGTTTGGAAAGGTTCTTAAAAACTGGAAGAAGACAAAAACCACCCTGAAAATAGGTTGGGAAGGGTTAACAAAGGAAAGGAAGGCTGTGAAATTGAAGTATTCTTTCTGGCAAAAGCCCTCATCAGGCACAGAGTCTCTTTATCTTCGATCTGACAGTGCCACAGGGGACAGCAAGCCAAGGTCATTGCCTCCCTCTTTGAAGTAATGCAATTCTACATGCTGGCACAGAAGGAAAAGCTGGACCTCCAGCACAGCCAAATGGATCCAGTGACCCAAGTCAGGAAAAAACAAACACCCCCCCAAAAAAAAAAAAAAAAAAAAAAAAAAAAGAGTGGAGAAAGGCAGAAGTATTAGCACCCAGATCCTTGGATCCTGAAAGCTAAAAGGGATGAGGGAATTATCCAGCCTGACCCCACTTGTGACTGGGCTTTCCCCCAGTTATTTCTCCACTGAGTCTGATAAATTGGCACTTCAAGGGGAAATAAAGTCAGTCATCTATGGCTGGTGGGTAAATTAAACCCAAATTCTGCAAAGAACTGAGCACCTAGTCACCCAAAGGACTGTCTGGACACATCCAAGGCAGCAGGGAGGGGAGGGCACTGCCATGAACACTTCTCCCTGGGTGTCTTTACTGCTCAGTTGTTGGCATTGCTCTTGGCACAGTGTTGGCTTCTGCTGACTGACCCAGAGATGGTCTGAGGAGGTCATGGGCCAGCAGCAAGCCCTGGTCAGCAGCAGGAAGAAGCCACCTGGTCCTGGGAAGGGAGAAGAGGAGAGGAGCTCAGCTCTAGCAGCAGCAGCAGCCCTGATGTGCTGTGTGATCTCAGGTCAGAGGATGAGCCCTGACCTTTTGTATTGACAGGTACAGATATAGTCAATCACCTTATCTGTGGGCAAAAAAAATGTCCAAGTTTTAAAATTACCTCCTGTCAATGCTTTTTAGATGCCACAGCATTGACTGAGGAGGAGGAGCAATGATGTCTCTCTGGAGGAAGAACTGTCATAACATTTATCCAGAGATGAGGGTCCTATTAGTTCAAGACAGATCAAAGCTCTCCAGTGTTGTCTTTTCAATTCTGAAGATGCTGCCACTTACAGTGAGGTGCTGGAGATGGTGCAGAGAAGGACAAATGGTTTATTAGAGGTCTGGAGAAGAGATCTGACACGAGGAGAGACTGAAGGAGCTGGGGCTGTTCAGCCTGGAGAAGAGGAGGCTCAGGGGAGACCTTATTGCCCTCTACAACTCCCTGAAAAGAGGCTGTAGTGATGCTGGTGTTGGCCTCTTCTCCCCAGTGACAAGTGATAGGACAAGAGGTAATGGGTTCAAATTGCACCAGGGGAGGTTCAGATTGGATATTAGGAAAAATTTCTTCCCTGAAAGAGTGGGGAAGCGTTGGACCAGGTTGCCCAGGGAGGTGATAGAGTCACCATCCTTGGAGGTATTGAAAAACCCCAGGTAGATGTGGCTCTTTGGGAGATGATTGAGTGGTTAAGGTGGTGCAGGGCTGATGGCTGGAGTTGATCTTTAAGGTCCTTTCCAACCATGATGATTCTATGATTCTAACAGGCAGGGTATCCATGGGAGAAGAACCCAACCCACAAGACCATTCCCCTCCAGATCACTGCAGCACCTGAATATTCAACTCTCTCCTATCCTGCCCTCCCACAACCATGCCTCTGTCCCAGGCACAGGATTCCCTCCTCAGCTACAATCCCAGTGGCTGAAAACATCTTAGATGGGGACAAAAAATATACTGCCACTTGACTGTCCATATGGCTGTCCCATTTGGTTTTGATTTGTCCAGAGGGACCTGGACAGACTGGAGAGTTGGGCTGATTCCAACGGGATGAGGTTCAACACGGCCAAGTGCCGGGTCCTGCACTTTGGCCACAACAACCCCATGGGGAGCTCCAGGCTGGGCACAGAGTGGCTGGAGAGCAGCCAGACAGAGAGGGACCTGGGGGTTTGGATTGACAGGAAGCTGAACATGAGCCAGCAGTGTGCCCAGGTGGCCAAGAAGGCCAATGGCATCCTGGCCTGGATCAGGAACAGCGTGGCCAGCAGGTCCAAGGAGGTGATTCTGCCCCTGGACTCAGCCCTGGTGAGGCCACACCTCGAGTCCTGTGTCCAGTTCTGGGCCCCTCAGGTCAGGAAGGAGATTGAGGTGCTGGAGCAGGTCCAAAGGAGGGCAACCAGGCTGGTGAAGGGACTCCAGCACAGATCCTATGAGGAGAGGCTGAGGGAGCTGGGGCTGTTCAGCCTGGAGAAAAGGAGGCTCAGGGGAGACCTCATCACTCTCTACAACTCCCTGAAAGGAGGTTGGAGCCAGGGGGGGGTTGGTCTCTTTTCCCAGGCAACTTTCAACAAGACAAGAGGACACGGTCTCAAGTTGTGCCAGGGGAGGTTTAGGTTGGATATTAGAATTTTTTCATGGAGAGGGTGATCAGGCATTGGAATGGGCTGCCCAGTGAGGTGGTGGATTCTCTGTCCCTGGAGATATTTAAAAAGAGACTGGATGTGGCACTCAGTGCCATGGGCTGGTAAGTGCAGTGGTAGTGGATCAAGGGTTGGACTTGATGATCTCTGAGGTCCCTTCCAACCCAGCCAATTCTATGATTCTGTGATTCCAGCAAAGGAAGAGTCTGTTGGGAGCGTGTAGACAGCGTTGGATCCTCAGGTGGTGGCTCTGCCACACCTCGAGGTGACTCTGCCATGTGAGGGATGATTTCTCCACGCTGGGCATTTCACAACATTTGCTTCTCCAAAGCTGGAGGTTTAGAACACACACAGGGACAAAAAAAAAAGTGGTGGTGAGGGAGGTGGCTGTCCCAGCACTGAGTGTACCAACAGGTTCTGCAGCCTCTTCCCTGCCCCTCCTGGGATTTGAGCTGCTGGTGCTCGGGGTCAGCCCTGATGTAGGGCAGCTGCAACCTTGGATCAGGTTGCTGATTGGAAAAAAGTTGGAAGATTTCCAGCCAAGTTGGAAAAAACAAGCTGTGAGAAGTCCTGTCTGGTGTCTTTGCCCATCAATCCTCCAATCCTGGGCTTGAGAGTTCCATTTCAACACAAAGCCCTTGTCCTCAGCCCTTACCTGAGCTGGGCTGCAGGGATGCCCTGCCCTTTTTTCAGCTTCCTGGCAGAGGGAAGGAGGAAGAAAGAGGTCAGAGAAACATAGCAAAAAATTCCTACTCTTCTCATTTAAATAGGTATTAAGATGGTGGGATTCTTTGTCAATTTAAATGCATAACATTAATTAATTCCCTTTGCAGAGGCATCGTGTCCTTTAGTCTCTCCCTCACCTGGACCACAAATGGAGGATGAAACCAGGTTTGCTGGGGCTCCACTTAGCAGAAAGCACAGCTGGCTTATTGCTTATGCTGTTCAGGCATTTAAAAGTCAAAGCAGGAGGGCTCCCTGCTGGTAAAAATATTCCAAAGTTGCTGCTTGGCTCAAGGGCGAGGGCAACGTGAAACCACCTCAAAGCTTTCACTGAGATCAACTTAAAACCTTCTCCCCACCTCCTGCACTGCAGCTTTGGTTGCCCCCATGTGCCCGGGGGGCTCTGCTCTGAACTGGAGCAGGAATTGATGGAGCTTTTCCAGAGGAGGAGTAGGTGCATCACCTTTTTTCTCTGATCTTTCTTGTGGCTCTCCTCACCACCCCCATCACATCAGCGCAGGGGGAGGGAAGACTTCAAGGCAGTTGTGGCACTTTTACAGGCAGCAAGGTGCTGGGAGCAGCCTCCAGGATTAAGCTGCTTGCTCTGTCCTTGGAGAAGCAGCTGGGGAATGGAAGAAGAGGGAGCAGAGAGCATCCAGCCTTGCTCAGGGAGCAGGTGGTGGCAGGGAGACACTCTACCACGTTTGTGCCTTCAAGAATCATAGAATCATAGAATTAGCCGGGTTGGAAGGGACCTCAGAGATCATCAAGTCCAACCCTTGATCCACTCCTGCTGCAGTTCCCAGCCCATGGCACTGAGTGCCACATCCAGTCTCTTTTTAAATATCTCCAGGGACAGAGAATCCACCACCTCACCGGGCAGCCCATTCCAATGCCTGATCACCCTCTCTGGAAAGAAATTCTTTCTAATATCCAAGCTAAATCTCCCCTGGCACAACTTAAGACTGTGTCCTCTTGTCTTGTTGAAAGTTGTCTGGGAAAAGAGACCAACCCCCCCCGGCTCCAACCTCCTTTCAGGGAGTTGTAGAGAGTGATGAGGTCTCCCCTGAGCCTCCTCTTCTCCAGGCTGAACACCCCCAGCTCCCTCAGCCTCTCCTCATAGGATCTGTGCTGGAGTCCCTTCACCAGCCTGGTTGCCCTCCTTTGGACCTGCTTCAGCACCTCAATCTCCTTCCTGACCTGAGGGGCCCAGAACTGGACACAGGACTCAAGGTGTGGCCTCACCAGGGCTGAGTACAGGGGCAGAATCACCTCCTTGGACCTGCTGGCCACGCTGTTCCTGATCCAGGCCAGGATGCCATTGGCCTTCTTGGCCACCTGGGCACACTGCTGGCTCCTGTTCAGCTTCCTGTCAATCCAAACCCCCAGGTCCCTCTCTGTCTGGCTGCTCTCCAGCCCCTCTGTGCCCAGCCTGGAGCTCCCCATGGGGTTGTTGTGGCCAAAGTGCAGGACCCGGCACTTGGCCGTGTTGAACCTCATCCCGTTGGAATCAGCCCAACTCTCCAGTCTGTCCAGGTCCCTCTGCAGAGCCCTCCTGCCTTCCAGCTGATCCACACTCCCCCCCAGCTTAGTGTCATCTGCAGATTTGCTGATGATGGACTCAATCCCCTCATCTAAATCATCAATAAAGATATTAAACAGAACTGGGCCCAACACTGATCCCTGGGGGACACCACTAGTGACGGCCGCCAACTGGATGCAGCCCCGTTCAGCACCACTCTCTGGGCCCGGCTCTCCAGCCAGTTCCCAACCCAGCACAGGGTGCTCCTGTCCAAGCTGTGGGCTGACAGCTTTTTCAGGAGAATGCTGTGGGAGTTGGTGCCAAAGGCCTTGCTGAAGTCCAGGTAGACCACATCCACAGCCTTCCCCTCATCCACCAGGTGGGTCACCCGATCATAAAAGGATTCATGTTACAGAATAGAATAATTTGGGTTGGAAGGGACCTCCAAAGGTCACCCAGTCCAACCCCCTGCAGTCAGCAGGGACACCCTCACCCATATCAGGGTGCTCAGAGCCTCCTCAAGCCTCACCTTGAACATCTCCAGGGATGAGGCCTCAGCCACCTCCCCGGGCAGGCTGTGCCATTTTTCCACTCCCCTCATGTAAAGAGCTTTTTCCTAACATCCAGTCTAAATCTGCTCTTCTCCAATTTCAAACCATTGCCCCTCATCCTATCACTCCAGGTGCTTTCAAACAGTCCCTCTCCAGCCTTCCTGTAGCCTCTTCAGGTTCTGGAATGTTGTAGCATTTTTCTATCCTTCTCCTGATGTGACACTGCTGGTTACTGATGAGTCCATGATGTCCCAGCGGATCCTCTCTGATGACTCTGATGTTTCCAAGTAACTAAATAAACTGTGAAGTGGGCAATGAGAACTAACAAATTTTTTTGGGGAAGACTTCAAGCTCTATTACACCCAGAAAGTATTTTCCATGATCATTCAGTCTTAAACCACTGATTTCAAATGTCACCATGGCCTGATTATTCACTTGGTGTCCTGAAAATTCACTTGGAACACTTTGCTACAAGCAATGTCAAAATGAGGTGGGGCTGGATCTACAGAATGAATTTACCTGGTGATTATTATTCTTGAGGGAATCAAACCAATCTGTTAAATTGGGATGTAGCTGTTGCAGGCTGTGTAGGAGCAATGGAAATAATCTGTATATAATTCATGAGAATATTGGAAACACACATGAAAACTCAGGGTAAACCCATAATCAAAAAAAAAAAAAAACAAGAATGTCAGGATGTATTTACATATTTCAATAGAAGAGGTGATTCTTCATGCTGTGGACAGCTGAAGTGCAAACTCCTTGCCAGAGCTCATGGATACAGAAAGCTGACCTGGGTCAAAAGGGAATTTAAGACAGGATTTTAGAGAGAAGAGATCTGTTGAGGTTTCACAAGCAGACAAACTACATCATATTCACAAAATCCTCTGAGATGAAAATCGTTTGTGGGAGAATTGTAATTTATTTTTTCTTTGACATCTGCTGATGGACAGTTTTTGGAAGCAGAGAGTGAACTACTTGTGCATTTGGTCTGAATCAGAATCCCTATTTCTTTGCCCGTATGATATAATTTATTAATTAACACTAAACCATTAACTTGAATATGATTTGAATAATTGTTTATTGACTCTTCTGATGTTTCAAACAAGCCCCAGATCCTGAGAATGTTCATACAAACAACATTCAGTTCAGTGGAAGCAGTCAGACAAATAAAATTTTCACGTTTTCACCAAATGCTCACAAAATTGAGGATTTAGATTACAAATTAGGGCATATTCTTCTACAGTAATGTAGCAGAGCAAACAGAAGGCTTTAGCCCCCTGTTAGAATATTAAGTAAGCTGCTCTAGAAGCCAACAAATCCACTTCCCACATTCCTAGGAAATGAAAATTTAAGACTTTGCCCCTTCTGTTCCTCCATCACGGATGTTTTGGGAAGCAATGAAATGAGTATTACAGTCTGAGCAGAGACTGGATTAATTATGTGTTTAGACTTGTCTGGCCATAGTGTCTTGCCCAGCTAAGCTGGTGATGTAAAATGTTTGATGATGTCTCCCACGCCAGCCTCTCACCCTGCTGACAGCATGGGAGGGACATGTGGCAGCTCCAGAAGAAACAGGGATTCCAGACCAGGGTCTTGACTTACCTTGACTTGACAGCAATAACCAGGGGAGCATCATGATTAAGACATCAGATCATCAGAAAATGCCTCATCTCCTCAAACATATTTCCACTGAGGCTGTGACTTACTGGCCATGCATAAAATTGAGCTCAGGGAGCAGTTTTTAAATCTTAAATCTGCTTTCCCCCTTTGCAAATGGTTTGGATTCCCTGCCTGAATACCCAAAATACACAGCAACAGTGGTTCAGCTCTGCTGTTCACAGGCACACAAGTTGTATCCCACAAACAAGTGGCTGTAAAGGCATAAAAACTGCAGTAGCCTTCCCTTTCAGATGAGCTCAGAGCTCTCTTTTCAGGCAGTGCTGCTTTGTGCCATCAGTTGGAAAATTCACAATTGTTTACCTTGGAAGCAGCATTGTGACCTTCCAAAAAGAGCATTTGTGTCCAGCCCTCTCCCTCATTCAGGAAGTGTTGGTGAAGATATTTGAGCTCTAATAAGCTATGAGATCTATTTTGGTTTTAACATCACTCTCAAATGCCAACTTGTTCACCCAGAAAGCTATGAAGGGTTTTGCATGCCACTGTGTGTTCCTTAATTTTAATTTAAAACTGAAAGATTCAGCATTTCCCATGTTCTCTTCTTCCCCAGTCGTGGCAAGGATGATGAAACTATAAGAAAATCCCCAAAGCAAGCAATCCAACAGAGCACAGTCCTTCATCTTGTGGCTGAGATGATTATTCAAAGAGAAGATCAGTGAAAAAAATCATGTTTTTCTGAATGCTGGGGAGAAATGAGTGGATGAGCACCCTGCCTCTTTCTACCCACCATGTCACAGCAATAAGAAGTGGATTGGCATGTAGTGGAAGAGGTAAAAGTGTAAAAACTCATTCAGTGAAATAACTGCAGGTGATTTCCACAGCCAGGCACTGCTCATGTTGGTTGGCACTGCCACAGCTTCCTGGGGATTTAGGGACTACTTTATCATTTTGTATAATTTATAATTTTGTATAATCCACCATGAGTGTGGCATGGCTAATGTATGCCAACCCCAGTCCACATCAGCTTGCAGAAGGGAACCTTAAAATATATTTATTTTCCCTGCTTTGTCAGCTCTTATCAATGTGACCATCTTCCATCACCTCGATTTCAGGAGTGATAAATTGACCTGGCAACAAAGCCAATGAGAAACCACTCTGGTTTCAGCCTCTTCCCTGGGTTTGGTTGTTTTCAGGGTGTTTTAAAAAAAATTTATTATTTTTAAAATATATTTTAAAGTGACTTCATACAAAAAAATGTAGATAAAATTGGAAAATTTGGAAAAAAAATTGAATAATCCAAGTAGCAGTAAGTAGTTTTCTGGCTGGTTTGGTTTTGCCAACCATTTCTCTCACCACCTCTCAGCTGGCAGGCAAAACAGCTCTTCAAGAGCTGAGCTTTTCCTGCACTGGCAACCCAGTGGTTCACACAGCTTGTTCACACACTCAGGTACTTAGTGGTGGATGATTATTATTTTTTTCCTTTGCTCTCTGTGCTTTACTCCACAGGTTTCTCTTCAACATGGGGGTGTGCTGCATGTGTGAAGCAAAGCCAGGCTTCAAATTCCCTGGCAAAGCTTCTCATTCCAGATACAGAGCAGCTCAGATGACCTGGTTCAAACCTGTCTGCATGTAGCATCATTTTCTTTGGAAGTTCAGCATCATTGCTTTGTGCTTCGTTGCTCTCACTTCTTGCAGATGGAGCTGTGGCAAAAGAAAAACCTGCTTTTTGTTTCCTTTCTCTCCAGCCCCGCTGTGGAGATCACTGCTGATGGAGATGGAAACTTTTTTTTTTTTTTTTCCTTAGAACTGTTTGGACTCACCTTTCAGAATTCTTGTCCCAGATCCACTGTTTAGTCCAAAGAGGAAAAAATCCTTGCTTACTGGTAGCAGACTGGTGGAGCAACTGGGAAGAGAAGGAGGATTTGGTGGTGAGTGAAGCTTTGTGACAGAGTGGCAGCACTTGTTTTATTTGCTCTGACAGGAGAACTGGGAAAGAACAGCAGTGGCTCTGCCTACATGAGGTTGCTTCTGGGACTGATAACTCCATGTTTATAGTTACAGCTGGAGAATGGGCTGCAGAGCCAGGGACACTGCTCAGCTCTGAGGAACATTTTGCCCTCCAGAAGGAGTAAAGAGGTCCCACCTGAACCCCTCCTCTGGGGAGGAACAGACAAGATAGATGCCAGAACTGACCAGACAGAGTATTCCATCCCATACACCTCATACTCAGGATAAATCTGAGGGATCACAAGGGTCAAACCCCTTCCTGCTTCCCTTCCTTCCCCTGTTCCCTGTTTGCTTCAGCATCCTGGGAGGATTCCATCCATTCCTCTGCCTGTGCTCCTGATCCATTCCAGCCTGAATCTGTGTGTTCCTGCCTCCAGCTCCCAACTGCTCCTGACCCCAGGATTCCAGCCTGGACTTTCCCAGGGCTGCCCTGCAGCCTCGGGGGTGGAGATTTGAACATTATTGGGGTGAAAAGGGGGAGGAATGTGTTATCAGTTTTCTGTATATATTTTATATATTTAATAAATTTTCCTTTTAATATCATTCCTGTTTCATTAAAGCTGTGTAGCTTAGTTTCCAACCCAGAAGTCTCTCTCCCTTATTCTCTTCTTTCTTTAATAGGGAGAGGGATAAATAGAGAGCCTCTGTCATTGGGTTTAATTGTCAGTGTTAAACCCTGACAGAGTTGGGGTTGTTCAGACCAGAGAAGGCACTGGGGAGACCTTAGAGGAGCCTGAAAGGGCTCCAGGAAAGCTGGGGAGGGATTTTTTAATAAGGGTGTGGTGTGATGGGATGAGAGGGAATGGTTTCATACTGGAAGAGAGGAGATTTAGACCTGTCTCNAGGCTGAAGCCTGCAGGGTTGGTGGGAGCTCCTGATACCCATGAATCTTGTTTGTTTTTTTTTTTTTCCAAAGCTGGGATAGCATCATGCTTCCAGATTGATTTTATCCACTGCTAAATCATGGAATCATGGAGAGTGGCTCTTGTTGGTATCAGCAGGTTGGGCAGTGAGGGTGTTGAGGGAGGGCAGCTGGGCAGAAGCAGCAGGGTACAGATGCTGCAGGCTCAGAAGATGAGAACTTGAGCAGCATTTCAGATTTGCCTTTTTTTTTAATTATTTTTTTTTATATCTATGAGAAGAGGGAAACATCCACCTCGTGATCCTGCAGGGAAGTCACAACTCTCCCTCCTCAACCACGAGTCAGTTCCTTTCCTCTTACTGCTTGGGGCTGAAACCAACCCTTGAGCTGCAGCTCTGGGAAATGGTTTCTTGTGGGATTGTGCCAGCCTGAATCTCTCTTGGGTTCTGACATCCCCTTCTGGGACTTAAAACCCCCCCTGAGGAAAGATGAACCAGGTGCAGTGGTTCCAACCAAGCTGTCAGGTGTCCAAAAAACTGCCCAGGCTCTTTCAGGAGCCTCCTGGACTGTGGGACACTCCCTGAGGCTTCAGTAACATTCACTTCCTTCCTTCAGGAGGAAGAGCAGAACCTAACAAAATAATTGGAGGTTGTTGGCTAGGAAACTGTCCCCTCTGCCACCTTGTCAGGGTTTAACACTGGCCTGGCAATTAAACCCCATAACAGATGCTCTCTGTTCATCCCCCTCTCCTCCCTGATAAGGAAAGGAGAGAGAATAAGGGAGAGAGACTGATGGGTTGGAAACTAAACTACACAACTTCAATGAAACAGGAATGATAAATAGGAAAAATTACTAAATCTATACAAATATACAGGAAAATTGATCCCAGGTTCCTCTCCCCTTTCCCCCAATAACTCTCACATCACCCCCGAGGCTGCAGGGCAGCCCTGGGAAAGTCCAGGCTGGAATCCTGGGGTCAGGAGCAGTTGGGAGCTGGAGGCAGGAACACACAGATTCAGGCTGGAATGGATCAGGAGCACAGGCAGAGGAATGGATGGAATCCTCCCAGGATGCTGAAGCAAACAGGGAACAGGGGAAGAAGGGAAGCAGGAAGGGGTTTGACCCTTGTGATCCCTCAAATTATCCTGAGTATGAGGTGTATGGGATGGAATACTCTGTTTGGTCAGTTCTGGCATCTATCTTGTCCCTTCCTCCCCAAAGGAGGGGTTCAGGTGGGACCTCTTTACTCCTTCTGCAGGGTAAAATGTTCCTCAGAGCTGAGCAGTGTCCCTGGCTCTGCACACCAGTCTCTGGCAGTAACTATAAACATCCAGTGGGATCAGTCCCAGATCAGACACTGAACAGAAACTTGCTGTTCATTTCAGCAAGTGCAGCTCCTGACAAGAGACTGAGCTGAAAGCAAAAGTACAAACCAGAAAATCACCTTGATCCTGGCCCAAACCAGGACACACCTCTAGAAAGAAGGGAGCTGTGAGGAGAAGAATGCTTGAGGGGGTTCCTGGGAAGAAGCCATTCGCTGTTGAAGAGTGAAGCCATGCTGAGCAGGAAGCTTTTGATAGTTGGATAAAATAATTTCCCAGTATTTTAAAAATAATTCCCTCTGTGAGCTGTGTGCTGGTTTGCATTTGCTTTCAGAGCTTTTGGAGTGGATTCTTTTCTAAGTACAGAGAGTGAGGTCTGTCTGGAGAAAAGTGGCACTTCTGACCCAAGTGTAATCCTGTTTGAAGGAGCTTTTGGCACTGTAGCAAAGGGCTGGAGGTCTCCTTGAGGCTTCCTTAGTAATCCTTGTGTAGGCACTGGAGAGAGTTGCCTGCTGCTCCTGGAGGGAGGGAAGGATGGAGGAACACTGAGCTGCTGGACTGAGTTCAGGGAAAGGTGAGGGGTCTGGGGAAAAAGCCCTTTGAGGAGAGGCTGAAGGGATTGGGAATGTTTCATTTGGAGAAGGGACCTTGCTGCTCTCTCCAGCTCCCTGGATGGAGGTTGTAGGGAGGTGGGTCTTGGCCTCTTCTCACTAGGGAACAGTAATAGGAGCAGAAGGAAAGGGCTGAAGTTGCAGCAGGTTTTAGAGGAGATCTGAGGAAGAATTTCTTTGTTGAGAGAGCAGTCAGGGATTGGAATGGGCTGCCCAGGGAGGTGGTGGAGTCCCCATCCCTGGAGGTATTTAAAAATCCATGGAGATGAGGCACTTCAGGACATGCTCTGGTGGGCATGGTGATACAGACATTGGTATTTTAGAATTATTATTAATTTATTTTATTAGGGGTGGGTGCTGGTGCCTGGATGTGGTGATCTAAAAGGTTTTTTCCAGCCATGAGAATTCTGTGATGCTGTGAACTGCACCTCAAACAACTACTAAAGTTGCAGCTGTGGTTGAGTCTTGTTTGTTACTGGGAAATGTGTTCTGTTTCTGTGACTCTTACACTAAAGAGGTTTTATTTAGTGCAGTGTTGTTGGATAGAGATGCTTCCCATAATTCAAACCCAAGCTTAGTTTACTTCAGTTAAAAATTGTAACTTGCTCTTCTGAAACAATTGATTCTTTTTTTTTTTTTTTTTTTTCTCAAGGTTTTGTTTGCTTTGTGCCAGTAAAACAGCTGATGTGATGTCACTAATTCTGCATCCCCCAGGGTCTGATATCTGCCTGGTTTGATATCAAAAGACAGTGGCAAAGTTCAGAACCTGAGTTCAAAGGCCTGCCACGTATCAGCAGCTCCAGATACTTTGGGCTCCAAATCATTTCCAAACAGGAGGAAGCTAGAGGAGGAGCAGGTAAGCCTGTCTGAAACAGCAGGATCCCAGTTTCACTTCCTTAGGCCACTGAGTTGGGANGCAGCCCTGGGAAAGTCCAGGCTGGAATCCTGGGGTCAGGAGCAGTTGGGAGCTGGAGGCAGGAACACACAGATTCAGGCTGGAATGGATCAGGAGCACAGGCAGAGGAATGGATGGAATCCTCCCAGGATGCTGAAGCAAACAGGGACAGGGGAAGGAAGGCAGGACGAGAGGAAAGGGCAGGAAAGGGGTTTGACCCTTGTGATCCCTCAGATTTATCCTGAGTATGAGGTGTATGGGATGAAATACTCTGTCTGGTCAGTTCTGGCATCTATCTTGTCCCTTCCTCCCCAAAGGAGGGGTTCAGGTGGGACCTCTTTACTCCTTCTGCAGGGTGAAATGTTCCTCAGAGCTGAGCAGTGTCCCTGGCTCTGCACACCAGGCTCTGGCAGTAACTATAAACATCCAGTGTGATCAGTCCCAGATCAGACACTGTCTGAGAAACTTCTGTTAATTTCAGCAAGTGCAGCTGCTTACAAGAAACTTATCTGAAAGCAAAAGTATAAGACAGAAAATCACCTTTACCCTGGCCCAAACCAGGACATATGTATATATATATAAATACATATACACATTTTAAACTCCTGCTGCTGGTGGTGTAGTGATTTGAGTAAGTTTCACAGGCTGGATACATTTAAGAAAATGTGTTTGGTGTCTTGGTTTTCCATTCTTCTGGCCATCTTGTGGCTGTTTCTGCAACTTAGAGAGGAATGTCCAGTGTCTTGCCTCCAGTGTTTGTCACGTGGGATATTTTGGAGTTCCAGGGCACCAGCACTACCACCCATTGGCCATAAAACTGGGTTGTACTGGGCAACCATGCTTAAAAGTTGACTGTTTTGAAGTTGGCATTTCTGAGTGGGCAATTTGCTCTTTTGTTTTGGTTTCACTTTTATGTTAAAGCTGCAGCAGCTTCTGCACTGTTTCTTTTGTGGCTCCCAGCACACCACACTGAGGACTGGTGTGATGTTTCAGGTTGACATGCAGTAATTTTGATTGTTGTTGAAATTCCCTTTGATGCTTGCTGAAACAAGATGAGTGAGCTCAGTGTGGTTTCTACATCTCAAGTGGCTGCTGTGAGATGGGGAGTGGAAAAAAAAGGAACAGCTAATTCTTCTTTAATCTCTATGTTAAAAATTCCAAATAGCACTTTTCAGGTGACGTGTGATATTCTGTAGCTTGAATTGCTGTTTCCAAGGAGGGAAGTTGTGTGCAGTTGTGCTTTCCCAGGAAGCACAATAACCTGTCTGGAGAGGACTCAGGCAAACTGCATGGAGTTCAACAAGGCCAAGTGTGAGGTTCTGCACCTGGGTGGAGGCAATTCCATGCACAGATAGAAGCTGGGAGGAGAAAGGATTGTGGGCAGCCCTGAGGAAAAGAACTTGAGGGTGGTGGTGGACCAGAAGCTCAACATGAGGCATCAGTGTGTGCTTGCAGCCCAGAAACCAACCAGGTCCTGGGCTGCAGCAGCAGAAGCACAGACAGCAGCACAGGGAGGGGATTCTCCCCCTCTGCTCTGCTCTGCTGAGACCCTGTCTCTTATA
>JAAWXA010000060.1:833444-850263 GCA_038090715.1 Florisuga fusca | reverse complement strand
CGGGGGGGTAGGGAGAGGACAAGGGGAATGGCTTAAAACTGGAAGAGGGGAGATTGAGGTTGGACATTAGGAAGAAATTGTTTAGTTTGAGGGTGGTGAGACCCTGGAACAGGTTGCCCAAGGACGTTGTGGCTGCTCCATCCCTGGAAGTGTTCAGGGCCAGGTTGGATGGGGCTTGGAGCACCCTGGGCTGGTGGGAGGTGTCCCTGCCCATGGCAAGGGGGTTGGAACAAGATGATCTTTAAGGTCCCTTCTACCCCAAACCATTTTATGATTCATTCCCTGGTTTCTGTCAAATCCTCTGGTAATTGTCAGTTGCTTTAAAACGCTGGCAAACTGCAGTCACCTGTGACAAAGGGACAGTTCCTGCAAGTTCTGTGGAAGTGATTCCTGTGGAGCACACACAAGAGTCTCTGAGTGGCACTGGTGTTAAGAACTCAACCCTTACAAGACATTGGAGCAGCTCTGCAGGCAAGAGAATTTATGAATGCCTGAACTCAAAGAGGCTTTGCTCCCTTACCCTCTTAGGCAAGAAAAATACTTGATAATGATGAGTTTCAAAGAAACTTTGAGCTTTGAAAGAAGCTGTTTGATACAGTGTTGTTAAAAGCAGTCATTCATTCTATCAAAAGTTTGAGTTCCTAGTGGGTTTTTTTTTCCTTTTTTTCTTTTTTTCCCCTAATGCCTCATTTATGTATCTTGCCTGAAGCAGAGTAAATGCTTTTTTGTTACTTTTTTTTCTTTCTTGTTTGTGATCACCAGTTCAAATCTGCTGATTTCTAGCTCTGTTCTTTTACAGGAAGCTAAGATACTTAAAAACAGTGATTAGGGGCATCAGAAATACTTTGTGCACATTTTCATAGTGTCTTGGAATGAACCTAGGAATTGATACATTGGATAAGGAAACGAGTTGCTTGTTTTTCTTTAGGCAAAATACTTCCCTGGCTATGTTTACCCACTGCATGGGAGGTTTTACACTGCAGGTATGTTCATACATAGAGGTCATTCATTTCCTGAAGTGCTGATTATGATTATCTTTCAGAGATTATGTGAGCTGCTGCATTATTCTCCTAACATCTTGCACTGAGTCCTCATGGTATGTCTGAAGGACAGATCTCCTGTGTGTTCTGAATGTACCAGGTAAATCCCAATAATAACTTTTCCTGGGAGATTGTGACTTGTTGAAGAGTAAGAAGTCAAGAGAGGGCAACTTTTATTCTGTACTTAGTCTTAGGTGATTCTGTAAAAAGAGCCTGATGGGCTTTAGTGTAATATTTCTTTTTATAATTGTGTTCTACTAGAAAATCAGACACCAGCAACACTAATGCAGCTGTTCCCAGCACTGGGAAGATGCAGCCACTTTCCAGAAATGCCTTTTAAGAGCTTTATTCAGCATTTCTGATGAGTGAAATGAAGCAGGAGGGAAAAGAGTGATATTTTCCAGGTAGATAATTCCCCTGTCAGATCCCCTGATTCACCTTTTTGTCTGAGAGAGGTAAAAAGCAGTCAAAGCTGTGACCTTTGAGGACAGATTGATTGCCTTTCAATTTCAGAGGTGTTAAAAGAGCTGTTCAGTTGAGGTGGTGAATAAACTCTTTTCTTCCCTTGGCATATTTCTGGCTGGCAGGTTGGACTGGAAGTAACTCATACCCCAGGCCCTGCTGTGCCACTAACCTCAGCCAACATTGCATTTTCAGCTTGTCCTCATGAATACTCCAGTGGAGAATGTCCATGATCTTCTTTGCTTGTGTGGTGCGGGTGAGGGATGGACTTCCCCTCTCAGCCTCCACAGATTTTCATTTCAACCAGGACTTTCTGGAATGCAGAAAGAGATTAAAAGCTTTATCCTCAATTCTGGCTCAGTATCCAAGTCGAGGCACAGCAAAAGGACGTGACCTTAGCATCCAGTAAGTCCCTGGGTTTGTTTGTTTGGGTTGGTTTTTTGTTTGCTTGTTTGCTTTTTTTGTTTTTACTTTAATTTTTGAAATGGTTGTTCTGGGGATTGGAGCAGAATTTGTCAGGATTAGGGATGTTCTGTGCTGCCTTAACTCCCAATCTGAAATCCCAGAGTGCGTCTCCAGGTTGTAATCTCCAAGCAGAATTTTGAAACCTTATTTCTCAGCACCACAGCTGCACAGCTCCTGCTCAGCTTTGTAAGCTTGTATTAATTACTTCCTATATTGTCATTTTTTGTAACAGTCTTTTGTACTGGATGGGCAGTACTTGTTACTGTGAGCAATTGGAGTATCTTGGACTCCTACAAATACCTTTTAGGGTGACATCCTTGTGCCTAGGAATTAATTTAGCCTAAACCCCAAGCCCTTTTCTTCAGTGTCTGTCAAGTCCTGCTGATACTTCCTCTCAGGCCCCTGCAGCTGTAATTCTGGCTGGAACTGCCCTGACCTCCTCATTCCTGCTGCCCACCCTGTTTTCTGAACACCACCAGGCTGAAAGTCTCTTAAAGCTTTGGCTGATGGATGTGTCTTGTGGAGGCCTGAAGGACACCCACAGCAGCCAGTATGGACAAATGATAAATCTTTGCATTTATTTGTTGGATCTTCTTCATTTTTAATAAAGTTTTCATTCCGAGAAGAGTTTTTTCATTTACCATTGATTTTAGTTTAGTTCTAAAAACGGGGTTCAGCTTGTGATTCCATTTCTGCTTAGCAAGTGTAGAAAGACTTGAAGTGACTTTGAGCTAAAGCTAAGTATCCCTTTTTGCAGGAGTGTTTGGAGAAGGGAGATCCATGAATTTACAAAGAATCAATTGGAAAAAGCAAAGATTAGCATTTTAATTCCTTTTCCCTCAAAGTAAACTTGTGCCCTTTAATGCTAACATGTTCTGCTGCTTTTAATCTTCTGGAGTCTCTACAGAAGGAGCCATGGGCCTGGCTCTGAAATGAGAAGAGTGCAAACAGACACTTAGCAAAAGGGCTATAAATTATTGACAACTGAGGAAAGGTGGTTTTACTGAGGCATTTACAGCTCCTCAGCTGTGAGCTGGGGAGAAAAGGAATTTAGGGAATGCACTCTGTCTAACTAGGCTGTCCCAGAGATAATCAAAACCTTAAAACCCAAGTATATAGTCTAGCAAAAGGTGATAAAATAGAAACCACCACTATTTCTGTATGAGAGAGATGCAGTATATAAATAGTAGAAAGAGAAAACAGTAATAATTCAGCTCCAAAACTCAGGTTTTGTACTGAAATACTGCTAACCTGTAAGGGAGGATTTCCTCAGTCTTCATTTAGAGATAATTACAAATCCTAATTATTGTGAGGACAGTGGGAGTTCAGATGTTAAGGGTGATGCCATCTGGACTGGATTCCCATCTTTTTTAATGAAGTGAGGGTGATTCCTTTCATCCTTAAGCACATGCCTGCATTTTGGAGAGGTGAAGTTTCCTTGAAGGTTTTGGGGTGAAGTTTCCACTCTGAGGTGGAAACTTCTGCATAAATATTGCTTCAGTGTTAGAGGGAGCAGAATTTTTATTGTGCTGTGTCTGATCCAAGCTCATCTTTTTTCATTACAGATGACTTAGCTGTAGCAGTCTTTGAATGTCTTGGTTTGTGCAAATTAAGAAGCTGTTAATATCAAGTTGCCAAATTCAAGGGAAGCAAGGAATACATCTGCTTGCTTCCTGCAAACAAACTTGCTTGTTTTTACTGTTGTTTGTGGGAAACCACTGTGTTTTCTTCCAAAATCTTCTTGCCTATTATATTTTCTGGCTCTTTTTTTTTTTTTATTACCCTGATTTAAAGCCAGCCTAGGAAAATAATGTCCTCAATTTTTACTGTTGTAGCAATTTAGTAAAATCTTGTGGTCTTTAGTATGGGAAGGCACACTGAATGAGTTAAGAATAAGTGTTAGATTTATAGGACCTGCAGGACTATTACAGTAAAAATACTATGAACAGTCTTTTTTTTGCAGTCTGCTCTTACAGTGCAGTCTGTACATTATATTTTGTCAGAAAGCACACTTCATGTTCTGTCTGACCCTCTTACCATTTCATGTTAATATTACAGATATATTTATGTTTTTTTCTCTTACAGTTTCCTCTCTTCTGGGGATATTGCCTGCATGGCAATCTGTTCCAGCAATTACCCAACCATCATGGCATTTTGCTTCCTAGAAGAGCTTCAGTGGGAATTTGCTGCTTCTTATGATACAACAAGCATCAGTTTAGCTTCCAGACCATATGCTTTTCTTGACTTTGGTTTGTAACTTTGTTCTCTAATAGCAAAAATCCTGTGCCTGCTACTTTTATGATGTTAAATAATGTCTCCTTGCCAAAGCCTGATCATAAAAAATGAATCTGTGTCTGTGTGCCTTTGCAGGCATATGTAGGAGGAGGGGGAGGTCTTGTAACTTCATTAAGCTGTTAAGATTATTGGTTTTGGAGTTCCTGAGAGCCCCTGTAATTGATCAACAAAATGCTGTGGTGATTAATAAACACACACAGAAGAAAAAGAAATCCACATCTCAAACACTTTCTAACTTAATTGGAAAAATCTGACAGGTGGAGACAGATGGGTACAGGAAAAAAAGGGAGACAGGATAGATTACTGTGGGCAGCTTTACTTCTGGCATGATTTTGATTCATATAATACTTCATAATCACATCTGGTGTTTCTTTATTAACCTGATGCAAATGATATTCATGCCAAATAGCAGCTTCTCTGCTGAACCTCTGAAAAACAATTCCCTTGAAGTGAGAAGCTCTTTTCTGGGAAAGGATGAGATACTGCAGTGGGTTAGCAGCAATCTTGAATCTAGATTTTGGTAAGAGTGTTAAGCTCATGCTTAGAAGAGTGAGAAATCCACAAGGACAGCATTTTATACAACCATCTTCTATTTTGGGTGGCTTGCCTGCAGGACACAATCAGGCACGAGGTAATTTTATGCTTAGATCCAAATTACTCCTTGTCTTGAGTAGGAATTTGGGATTTTCTAGCCCTTTTAAAAAAGAGATTAATTTTTTTTTTATATTGTTTTTGCTTAATATTGTTGCTGAGTCTGCCTAATGTTGCTGTATGTTTTTTTTTTTTTTAATTTTCTTCTTTCCTGCATTTGGATCTAAGCTGCACTTGTTGCCTGAGATCTTAGCCTTTTGCCTGGTAGTTACAGATAATTCTAGCAGGCTGACTTAAGGTAAAATACAGGATTTTTCACTAAGGAGCACTGTATATTTTAGCACAACATCAAGTCAGAGAATTATAGAATAATTTGGGTTGGAAGGGACCTCCAAAGGTCATCCAGTCCAACACCCCTGCAATCAGCAGGGACACCCTCAGCCAGATCAGCTTGCTCAGAGCCTTGCCAAGCATCACCTGGAATCCCTGGAATATCTCCAGGAATATCCTCAGAAGTATCCCTGGAATATCTCCAGGGATGAGGCCTCAGCTACCTCCCTGGGCTCATGTGTGGCCTCAAAACTCCTGCTCAACCTATTGCACACACATCATATGCAGTAGCTGTACAAATCTTCCAGCACAACCATAGCATAAGGATATAGATTTTACTTGGAGGATATATTAGCAAAATAAATGTTCCTGCATTTTATTTCCCCTAAGGGATTGCACTGGTTTGAAATTGACACTATCTTTGCACCATTAAATAGGAAGCAGCAGTATCCCCAGGGTGCTGCTTCAGCTCTGGAGGTGTGAGAATTCTCACTCAGACAAGTTCTTTCCTTAGTCTGAGTGCAGCTCCTGTCAAACCAGCAGCCACACTGGTGGGAAGGGATTTGCTTGGAAATGGTGTGAAGTTTAAAACGTGAGGAATGAAGCAGGATGAGCTGTGTGTACATCTGTGGCTTGGACTTCCAAATCACTCTGGAATTGCCTTTGCTAGTCAGGGTTGCTTCATGGCTCAAATGTAGGTTGAATTCATTTAAATTTATCTCTGTGCTGGAAAAAAAAAATCTGATCCTTGACATTGCTAAAAGGCAATGTGGAATTGTGGAATTGCTTCTCATGGTAGTTTAAGATATGTGTTAACATCTTCCCTGCAATGTGAAAGCTTTTTTCTTTTTTTTCTTTTTTTTTCCAGTCCACTGGCAGGGAGGATGTTGAGGCTTAAAGGAACCAGGGAATGGGTGTGATATAAAAAACCTGGGAGAGGTATTTTTGTTCCCTAACCAGCAGCAGAATTTAACACCTGAAACTAAAATGAAAAGACCTGAAGAAGAAGTTAAAAACAATTAAAAAAAACAAAACAAAACAAAACAAAACCAGAAAGAATGCCATGGTTTGAGTAATAATTACCTAAAGCACTTAATTTTTGCAGAAGTAGTTGAAGCATGGTTTTATGTTGTTTCAGACAATGTTATCCAGAAAGTCAAACGTCATTTTAACTTCTCAAGAGGGGCTCAGATGAAGGCAAACAGGGAACAGATTGAGGAGGAGCTGAAATTCCAGCCCCCAGTTCAGCTGAAATTGGAGGATACAGAGCTGATGAATGGGATGAGCAATGGTGGGCATGCAGGTGGTCATGTGGAGGTTGGTAAGTTACTACTACACCCAGGTGACAGGAGACTTCCTGATCTTAACTTTGAAAAACATGCAACAGTAATGGTTCTGCTTGTACTTGGAAACAGATCAATCAGCTGGATGAAACCCAAGAAAAAAAATTGCCTTTTTATCATAGTAAACAACTTGGGGTATTTAGAATCAGAGAATGTTAGGGGTTGGAAGAGATTTCTAGAGATCATCCAGTCCAACCCCCCTGCCAAAGCAGGATCCCCCAGGGCAGGGCACACAGGAACACATCCAGGGGGGTTTGGAAATTCTCCAGAGAAGGAGACTCCAGCACCTCTCTGGGCAGCCTGGGCCAGGGCTCCCTCACCCTCACAGCAAGAAGTTTCTCCTCATGTTGAGGTGGCACTTCCTATGTTCTAGGTTAAACATTGTTCCTTCTTCTGTTCCACTGAAAAGAGATTGGCCTCTTCCTCTTGCCCCCCACCCCTCAGATAATTATAGACATTCAGAAGATCCCTTCTCAGCCTTCTTTCCTCATGGCTGAACAGCCCCAGGTCTCTCAGTCCTTCTTCACAGGAGAGATGCTGAAATCCCTTCATCATCCTCATAGCTCTCCCGTGGACTCTTTCCAGTAGATCCCTGTCTCTCTTGAACTGAAGAGCCCAAAACTGGATGCAGTGTTCCAGGTGTGGTATTATATTCCAGTTGTGGAATTATTGTGCTTTAGGTGATAGCAGGGATGCATCAGAGCCTTTAAGGACTCGTGGCATTGTCTTCTTTCTTTCCTGCCTAAGATCAGCTTCTCCATGTGGACAATTGGTTGTAACTGGAGTTGACATTTCCCATAACAGATTCTCCCACTTTTAAAATAGTTTTCTGTTAGATTTTCTATAGCAAAAGAAGCTCAACTAATTCATGGCTTGTTGTGAACTTTACCAGAAGATACATAATCACAGTCTGAATGAGTCTTTTTCAGCCTTGAGGAAAGAAGAGAACAATTATAGAATCAATTAAGTTGGAAAAAACCTTTAAGATCATCAAGATCAACTGTAGACCTATCTACAGATCCATCCACTAAACCATGTCCCTGTTGGCATGGTGGTTGACATGCAGCTGAGGTGCCATGAGCTTCTATTTTCTCTTTTTCTGTTGTTCTTGGCTTGTGAAGCACTAGTAAAATTAAGTTGTTCTTTCTCAGTCTTATTGTTTCTGCTGGAGGAGCTGGAATCTAATTTCACATAGCTATTTTAATTTAAAATATAGAGGGCAGTGGCCAGGAGGCAGAAGAAAAAATAGAGTTGAAAACATGTTATTTGCCAGTTGAGTTTGTGAGTGCTCCTCAGAACTCTGCTTGAAGGTTAAATGTTTTTGTGATGTGAAGCTGTTGGCACTAGTGTGAACACTTTCAGTGCCAGGAAATGTTTGCAAGCTAGGCTGTGTCCACACATCAGAAATACATTTTCAGTTCCTCCATATTCTTAATTGCTTTCTTTTCCTTTCCATCTGGTTTTGTATTTCTGGCTGCTCTCTCTGGTCTAACCCAAACACTCTTACAGATTGTTCTGCTTTTATTTTAAGGATCATGTTTATGATCATCTGTTTCCCTCAGCTGGAGTCAGCTTTCCTGGCTTATATTTCTCCTCATCCTTACCCACCAGCTGAATCCCACTTTGCTGCTCCAAGTTTAGCTGTGTGGATAGTGTTTGTTCCCATATTAATGTTATTTATATTGTGGCTCTGCTGTACCAGGAGCCTTCTTGAGTATACCTTGAAGTGCTGCAGTTGCAGGAGAGCAGAATTTAATTGTTTCTGCATTCTGCAGTGAAGGTGGATCAATGAAATGAGCAAAACATCAGTCTCCTTACATGGCTGTGGCAGCTCCTGTCTTCTTTTGAGCTGGTTGATCCCATTCCTTGGCTTTCCATTTCAGTGTGGAAAGTCAGGGCAGCTTTGACCTTGTGAGGATGTGTGAGAACAAGAGGGTTTCTTTTTTTTCCCCTTTCTTTTTCCTCTGTTTGTTCTTTCCTTTGTTAAATAAGCTCAGTCCAGCCCTTGCCAGCAAGACACAAGCATTCATTGTGTCCTTGATCAACACCTACACAGCCTCAGCTGTTGCTGCAAAAGCTTCACCCTGCATACCTTGCACCTTGCATGCAGGCAGAGCAGGTAAAGCTCTGGAGGACAGTGGGGTGTGTAGGGAGAAGAAAGGTGAAGTGTAAGTAGCTTCCTGGGAAAGGGGAGAGTCTTCCCATCAGAACTGCCTTCATGAAGTGGAAGAACAACTTGTGCTGTTCATCTAGTAAGCATGCTGTGAAATGATGCAGCATTGTGCTCCCTTTGATGAATATTCTTATTCTTCAGCAGGCACACAGGGAGCCTTTGCTGTGTCCTTTTTGAGGTGTTTTGTGAAGATGTCTCCTATCTGTCTTTTGTATGCTTGTGTTTCTATTCAGTTGTTGGAGTCTGATTTCATTTTTCACTCCTGGTGCCTTTTCTGGAGCTTGGAGGATGTGACTCATTGCCAACCCCTTGTGCTGTGCCTTGAGGAGACAGAGGAGATGTGGTACAGGCATTTGTGTCAGAC
Organism: Florisuga fusca; assembly: GCA_038090715.1. Lineage (NCBI taxonomy): Eukaryota > Metazoa > Chordata > Aves > Apodiformes > Trochilidae > Florisuga > Florisuga fusca. The sequence goes on along the minus strand of JAAWXA010000060.1, from coordinate 841,200 downwards.
TGCCAGAGGCCTCTGCTCATCAAATCTTATATAGGCAGAAGTTTCAATTACTTCATTGTGTGAGGGTGTTTTCACAGAATTTTTCTGTACATGTCCAAACCTGCAGATGAATTTTTCCTGGGTGCTGTGCTATCTTCTGTATAGTTCTTGTACTCTGAAGTGCACAATGTTTCTGCTTGAAGAGTCAGATCAGTTTGAAACCCAATTAGCATTTAATTGTGTTTGTGCAAAATGGTGCTGCCTTGGACTAAAAGTGCTTGTACTCTCTTCTTCCCTTATTTAATGTAGTAAGCAATTCTAGTATGAAATTATCTGTATAAAAATATGGTTCAGTTCACTCAAGGAAGTATAATAATTTTTCCCCAGCAGTACCCATCTCACTTGTTCTGTGCAATTTCAGTTGGTGAATTAAACTTCAGAATGATGCAGCAAAAACAAAGCTCCACAGCAAACAATTTAAAGATCAGTTTTCACAGATCTCAACCCTGAGCAACTGGATATCATAATTTTCCCTGCAACTGTGATAGCAATTCTTTTTATTCTACTGGAAAAAAAAAACACAACAAAAAAACAACCCCACAATTGTGTAACTTTTACATCCTTGCTGCAGAAGCAGCATACTGAGGCTTTCATTTTTCTTCCCTGGGGACTGGGAGCTCTTGACATGTGTAGCTTGTGAGATCCTGTACAGTGAATGATACTTCTGCTAGGTGATTTTTCTTTGAGAGTTTACTCTGAAGTAAACCTTAGGAAGATGGAGAAGAAACACTCTTTATTAGGAAGTTTTTTTGAGAAAGAGACACATAGCTGCAATGTTATTTAGTTTATTGAAAATAATAATAAACTGAATACTCAGGTCACTAAATGAGCAAACATGCTGGTACAAGTTCTGTTCCATCTGCTCCTTGGGCCTTAAATTTCACTGCCTAGCAAAAAAAAAAAAAGCAAAATTGCCTTGGAATGATATGGTTACTTGCACCTTTTATTTAAGTGGGTATGTGTATGGCAGCAGTGTGCAGTAATGTTACATAATGTGACATATATAAAATGGAATTAATACAATTCCTTTTTGCAGCTGCCTTGAGGGTGAAATGATAGATGGATGAATTCAGGCCAGACAAATTAACTGCAGTGCCACTTAGAGAAGACACTTTATATCCTTATATTAATTTGGCACCAAACTTAGAATCATAGAATAATTTGGGTTGGAAGGGACCTCCAAAGGTCATCCAGTCCAACACCCTCAACCAGCTCAGGTTGCTCAGAGCTACCTTAAATATCTCCAGGGATGAGGCCTCAACCACCTCCCTGGGCAACCTCTGCCATCTTTCCACTCCCCTCATGGTAAAGAACTTGTTCCTAACATCCAGTCTGAATCTGCTTTTCTCTAATTTTAAACCATTGCCCCTCATCCTTCCACTCCAGGTCCTTTCTAACACTCCCTCTCCAGCCTTCCTGTGGCCCCTTCAGATACTGGAAGCTTTTTTGCATCTATCTATCCATCAAAATCTCTCCTGAAGAAGAAGACACAAATGTTTCTCTAACTTAAACCATGCAGTACTGCAATATTTAGGCTTTTAGTGTTTCATTTGTCACTGAAACAAAGCCAGAGAGAATTTCTGCTGGGTTGGTTGGTTTATCTGCAGTAGTCAGGAGCTGGCTTGGCTGGACAGGAGGCAGAAGATCTTGGGATCTGAGGAGAATTCTTGAGGGCTCATTTATTCTCTCCTGTATCTAATGTATGATGGTATTGGAGAAGCTCTGGATTTGGTCTCTGAGGTGCAAATTACCCTTCTTCTTGTTATGCTGGCAGTGTTCTAATTGTGGTGATACCAGGGCAGGGAGGAAATGTAGGTGAGTATCTAGGTGTGGTGTCTGTTGTCAGTCTAACTGGTATAGCTAGAGAAAAAAAAAAACCAAAAAAAACTTTTGGGCAGCCAAACCCCTGAATTAAAAATGTCAGAGTCCAAAGTTAAATACACTTTTAAATAATTGCTTTCACCTTATTAGATATGTATCATTAGATGGTCCTGAATAAATCACCTTTGGGGGGGGTGGGTGTTTAGTAGTGAAGAAGATGAGAAGGGAAGCAGAGAGTTCCCTACCTGTGAAACTTGGGCAGGTGGAAGAAAAGACATTGCAATGCACTTTGGAATGAGGCTCAAGGGCCAAAAACTCTAGCAACCAGTTTAATTCCAATTTTGAGCATGTTTTGGCAGTCTGAGAGGCCCAGAGGTAAGAGCAGCAGATGTGACAGATGTTTCCCTGCTGTGACTGGGGAGATTTGTCCTGACAACTCCTACAGCAACTGTTCCAGCAGCAGAGCATCCCAGTCCTTGGCTCCTACAGCCAAATGCTGTGTGGGAGCCATGCAGGTGAAACTAAATTGCTGGGGAAACAGACTGAACCCTCAACCTGTCAGTGGGCAGAAACACATCATTACAGGTTGAGGAAAAGCTGAATCACTGCTTTGCTTTTAGGGGTGTCAGAAATCTAAGCTTGTTCTCAGGCCTTTGGGTGCCTAAAGCCTCCAGCTTTTCTCCTGGCCTCTGCAGAGTGTTCATTAGGCTAATCTGCTGTGATAAACAGCTGAAAGATAGATACCTGCACCATAAAAGGAGGCTTTGAATGCCAAATAGCTCAAAACCAAATTCTGTTGCTTAGATCTGTTTCAAAAATCCTCCAGAGCTCTTGCTGATTGCTAGATGTCTGAAGAACTAACTGTAATTCAACCCCAAAAAGCTTTTTCTATTCATAATTGGTCTTTGGAGCAAGCATGAAAGGTTTTGAAAATGCTTTAAGGCCAAATAAGCTAAACTGAGTGATGTTAAGATTCAAAGTAATGGTGCAAACTTTCACTAATGGTTTTTTTTGTTTGTTTTTTTTTTTTTTCAACTAAGTCCCTACATACAGAATGGAGCCTGTGACTCCCCTGGGGATTCTCTCACTTGTTCTGAACATCATGTGTGGAGCTTTGAATCTCATTCGTGGGGTTCACCTAGCAGAGTATTCATTCCAGGTAACCCTGACTGAACTGCAGCCTGTGACTTGAGTTGAAGGGAGAGAGTTATTTGGGTAACCAGCTTAAGGGTGGCTGTTCTGCCTCTGAGTAGAGCATGCATAATTCCACAAGAAGTGTTTCGTTTGTGCAGGGAATGTACAATTGGTCACTCACTTGCTAGACTTCATGTTTTTTGTTGGGTATCACAGCATGTTGTGTTTAATTCTTTTCTAGGGAGACTGAAGTTTGGAGGAAAGTTTCAGTCTTCTGGCTGGAGTTCTCCCCCCCAGACTCTTGTATTTTGTTCTGGATGTAAAATAATTCTAAATAATAAATTCTAATAATCCTAGATACAAATTATTCTAAATGCATACATTTTTTTAAAACTAATGGGAAACTGTAAAATTTTAAAAAGGGAAAAAAAAGCCTGACCTAATTGTGTGGTGGCAGTTTTATTTAGCAAGAATTATCACACAAGTGCCAGTTCTTGGTATCTTGTTTAATGATACTGATTAAACTTGCTGTTTAACAGTGTTTCATCCTAGTTTATGCTGATTGACTGTGAGACCCTTGATGACATAAAGTGTTCTAAAGTGTCAGACAGAACTTGCTCTAAACTGTAGCTGACAACATTATCTCTTTTCACCCAAACAGGAGGACCATGAAGGCATTGGAAATGTGATAGCTTTTTTTCTACCTTTTCTAGCCTGTGTTTTTCAGGTATGTTAACTAAATAAAATGCTCTCTGATTATTTTAATATTACAATGTACAAGACAAAATGATTTTCAGCTAAGCAGAGGAACAAGTTGTTTTTTAGTATCCTCTCTAGGTTTTCCAGTGAAGTGGCACAAATACAGCATAAAGGCACAATTTGACCCTTGCAAAAAAAAAAGTTGCAAGCTTTTTCAGTGCTTTCATGTGCTAAAGGGGGCTGAGTGTGATAAATAAGTGCCAACCCAAAGGTGTTTTTTTTCCCAAAGGGACAGGCACCATATCTCCCTGACTTTTGTCTCCTGGCAGACTTTTGTCTTAAAACCTGCTTTTAAACTTAAGACAAATGTGGTCCCTGACAGATATTTTTTTTCCCAGTGGATTGTTTTCTTTGATTTCTTTATGTGGGAGAGTTTGAATGAGGAAAATATTATGCACCCCAAAAGGGTTTTTCTTGCAAGGTTCTTCAGATGCCTAAAATTGTGGTCTGCAACTTTTAACTTGAGAGCAGTATGTTGTTTGCAAAACCTTCAAGTTTTAGCTGCTCATCAGAGGAAGCTGCTGTAGTTGTGTTACTACACAGTTGCCAGAAGGAATAACATGGTGCCTGCAGTGAATTCACTGAGCAGGACCCTGGCATTTGGCTAATGGCTTGGGAACCACTGTCTGCAGCCTTCTGATTATCTGTGGTATTTAAAATTTGCAGAGAGGCTTTCAGCCTTCTTCCACCTCTGCTCATGGCAGAGCTTTTAGATGGAGATAGTAATTTGGCTCTAAATACTTGATGCAAATCTTTCTTCAGAGAGAGAGAGGCTCTGTGCTGCTTTTTTTTCTGCTTAGTACTTGAAGGTAGAGAAGCAAAATAAAGCAGAGTTCTCTCTTGTCCTTTTTTGATTTATAGCACGAAATGCTTGTGCATAAATAAAGCTGGAATGTGAAGTGCTTTCTGACACACTGATCTCTGCTTGTGCCATCAGCACAGTTGGAAACTGGGACCTTAAGTGGGAAAGCTTGATCTGTTACTGCCTGAGTTAAAAAAGTAACTCCTGAGCCAGCACTTTGTGAGGTTTTTAGTTTTCTCCTGGAAGGTTTTTTGCTCTTCACACGCTCAGCAAATGGGTCCTAACTGCTCTTGAATTTCAAAAGAAAAAGAGTCCAACCCCCCAACTAAACCTGTTAGCAGAAATGATGGTCTTTCTACCAAGGGAAGTCTAGAGAATAAAGTCTTTTAACTTATTCCAAGAACAAATATAATAAATGTAGGTTCAGTTGTGCTGTTTTCCTGCTCCTGAGCCTTTGTCTTGCGAAGAATCACAGGTGGGTTTTGAAGTCTGACTCAGCTTTCTTTTAAACCATACTGAGACAAGCAGGAGGGATGCCAGTTTTGGGGTTTTTTTGTGCTGACAGACTTTGATTGCTGTTCTTACCCAGGAGGGTCTGGGTTGGGGCTCCTGCTCCAGCTATTGGAGGAGCTTTCAACACAGGAGTTAAAGACAACCTTGGAGCTGCTTAGTAATCACTCCAATGGATGTGCCAGCAATTCCCAGCTGTGTTTCTTCTCTCTATCTACATAGCTTAATGCTAACCCTCTCTCTCTGATCCTTTTGCAGTGTTACTTGTACCTCTTCTACAGCTCAGCAAGGAAGGTGAAGACATTTGTACTCTTTTTCTCTGTTTGTTTTTGCAACCTTTACTTGTACGGCTTACGGAACCTCTGGCAGATTGCCTTTCACATAGGAGTGGCATCCCTTTCTTCTTATCAGATACTGACAAGGCAGCTTATGGAGAAGCAGCCTGACTGGGGAGTATGAAAAATAAAAATTAAAAAAAAAAAAAAAAAAAAAAGCTTTGGGGGATACTCTATTTTTACAATTTTTATTTTTTTTTTTGTATTAAACCGGACAAAAATAGCTGGGAGGGTTTTTAAAGGTTTGTGACAATGGTTATTGCAAGGAAGAGATTTTAAAGCAACTTGGAATAAAGTAGGGTACTGTGATCATGTCAAACATACAGTGAGGAATGTGGCTGGGTTTAACGTGGTGATTGCACGTGGTAAATCTTGTCAGGTGTCATCAACAAATGGAGGTTGTCCTTACCATAAACAGATTTTTACTCCTTGACTAATACCACCTAGGCAGCATTTTGCTATTTGTCTTACTGGCTTTGCAACAGTTTGGCAGCTCAATTTCTTGCCCTGCCAGTGCTTCTGAAAATGCTAAAATTGTTTAGCAAAATGAAGACAAAGTGGTGGGTAACATTTCTGTCTGTGCAATTTGTTAAGCATCAATATTCTTGGTAAATGTAAGTCCAGAGGAGCTGTTTGCCATTGTGAGATGAGATCAGTATCAGTGGGAAAAAATTGTAAGGATGAACTTCAGGGTGATTTTTTCTTAAGTTTTGAGGGAAAGGAAAAGGCTTTGGTGATTTTAAAAACCATAAAGGCTCTAAAAATCTCCTGCCTAAACAGTGCATGGTAGTTAAGTCTGTGCTCATTTGTAAGTGCAAATAGGCTTGGGGCAGCATAAAATAAACCAAGTGGATGTAAGTGATCTTTCAGATCAAGTGGCCTTTATTTCCTTGGTTAAGGTCACTCTTAATATAAAGGTAATTCCATGTTTGCTTGGTCTGTACAGCTAATAAATCTTCCAAGCCTACTTGTGGCAGACCACTGACTCTTTTCACCTTTTTAAAAAAATTGGGTAACTGGTGAGTAGAAAGCTATTTCCAGTAATGGAAAGCAAGAGCAGGTTCTCTTTATTGTATAAAACACCTTTAGCTAATGGTGTTGAGTTCTTACACTAAGCTGAATTTATTGTTGTGCAATTTGGAATATAGGACTTAAAAGCTGAAGTTCTTAACCTCTGCTGCACTGGGCATTCTGGTGTGTAATGTTCTGAGCTGCATAAGGGCATAGCAGAACACAGATGAATAGTTTAAGCTGTCTGTTTTTAAAAAAGTGCATAGCATGTCCTTGAAAGCTTGTAGAGGTTCAAACTGAGAAGTTGTAGAGAACTGTAGGTGTGTTACTGTGGAAGTATGGTCCTAGATTTTCTGTTGCTTTTCTTAGGAAACTTGTTTTCTGGTCGCCCCATTTCTTACACCAGGCATCTTGCACCAAAGATTTTATTTTCCTCTGACACAGTCTCTACCTCTGGTGGTTGCAAAGAGATTAACATGATGCAGAGTTGTCTTCCTGAGTTTGCAGAAACCATTAACACAATTGCTTTCTTAAATCTCAGTGAATTTTCCCAAAACCTCAGGATGCAAAGGATCAGAATCAGTGGACTAATAGACCAGAAGCCTGTGCTGATGTAACTTGGAAGCACTTCTGTGATGCAGCTGACTGCAACAACGGCATCATTAGGCAGCCCAACAACCTGAACAGTTTCTAGGATGTCAAGAGACTTGGTGCCAAGCTTTTCCTGGTAGTAAAATGTAGGTATTACTCTTCCATCCCATTTTAGCCCATTTATTGTAACAGTAACACAATTAAATCCTTTCAGCTGTGGGACATAGGCAAGTAGCATTGATGGAGCAATATTTTAGCCAGCCAGTTAAGAAAACAGCTTGAGCAGTGTGCCATAAGGGAACAGTGTTATAAGAGAGGGGATTAAAGCTGTTTGTCATTACCCTGGTTTTCTGCCAGAGTGTAAGTGGAGAAATGAAGCCAGAATTCAGCTATTGGCCTTAAGACACCCAGATGACCCCACAGATGTGTGTGTGGGGGGTTCATACTGACAAATTTGAAATTTTCATGCTGTTCAGCCCCACTTTTACTTGGTTAGGTGCTCTTAAAGACTGCAGGCAACTAAGTTTCTATTACCAGTTTTAAAACCCAATAAAAAAATCTGAAAAAAACAAAAAGACATTCCCCCAAATCTTATGACAGCAACGTGCACTGACAGATGCTGGTATCTGGTGACTGTGTTTTCCAGGAGCATAAGATGGATAGACTTAGACAGGCTGGAGAGTTGGGCAGGGAGAAACATGATGAAATTCAACAAGGGGAAGTGTAGAGTTTTGCATTTGGGGAAGAACAACAC
>JAAWXA010000060.1:794447-833426 GCA_038090715.1 Florisuga fusca | reverse complement strand
TCCACTTACAAAGAGCCTATATACAGTTCTGTTTCCCTGAATACAACCAGAGTGAAGTAGCAAGAAATAAATGCAATTCACTACTTAACATTTTTCTGTACAGTAACTATTGCAATGGAAAATTTAAAAACTTTTTTTCTACTTTGAGCAGTTCTTTCTCTGACTCTAAAAGGTAGTAAATCTGAATCTAAAAGGCAGTAGTAAGTCACAGAAATAGAGCCAGAGAAAAATGGGGTAGGGGCAAAGAAGAAAAGAAGAAGAATAGTGAAGGGGATGAGCAGTTTAAGATCTATCGTATGAAGAACTTGGTTAATGATAAATGCAATTTTTGTTCTTCTGATTAATTTTCTGCACTTACCCAAATCTGACTTAATTTTAATTGTGTGATGCCAGCATAGATTTTTGGCCTTATTTTTAATACTGGTTTCAGGTTCTAGGACGTGTGCCATGGTGAATTGCCAATATGGGTGTGAAGAAGTCAAAGGGGAGGTACAGTGTCTTTGTCCATCAAGTGGCCTTCAGCTGGGACCAAACAAGAGGACATGCATTGGTATGGCTAGGAACTCACTCTCTCTCAGCTTCCTTTCTATAGCATCCTGAAAAACTTAAGTCTGGTGACATGTTAATAAATAATTTTCTTCACTGGTTTGAATAATGCTTATTCTACATGTGAAATAGGTGAAAGAAAAAAATAACAATTAGAGATTAAAAAAACCCTGTTGTTTCTAAGAGAACAGTAAGTCTTCAGTGTTCATCGCAGACATCAATTTCTCACTCAGATCAAATGCAGCAGACTTGTCCTTTAGCTTTTGATAGACCCTGGTCCTGGCAGGGGCACTGGGAACTCAGAACCTGGAGAGGTGTTGGAATGCCCTGGAGGCTAGGAAACAGAGACCAACATCAGAAATGTTTAACATGGGCAAAAAGAAGGATTTTTGACTACAGGTTTGTTTAAATACTCTGTTGCTGCCCTCTTTCTTCTGATCACCTGAGCACCTAAAGAACAGTAGAAATGATAAAAAGATAAATGTGGTATCCAACAGCACTTCACAGCATTTCTAAGCTGTAAAGAGAAGCAGAGTGGCACCATGAATTGCGTGCAAAGTCACTGTTCTGTCCTTAAGTGTGATAGGGAAAGACAAATGCCAAACATCATAATTTTCACTATTTAAAATTTGGCATTACAACAAAATAAATAAAATTAGTAGCATTTAATGAGTGATTGTTGAATAATGTTCTTAGGCTCTTCCCATACCAAGCCTCCTCCTTCTCTCTTCAAAACATCTGGTTCTGTCCTCTGCCTTGCTGGGCAGACTGCTCATGGTCTGGAAACTCTCCCTGTTGTGCCTTGACTTTGCCTATCCAGGGGAGGTACAAAGATTCAGTAGAAGAGCTTCTACTGCTCTCAGTTTCCTGTTACTGGATCTTTCTCTTAAACTATTCTTTGGCATTTCCTTTCTCAGAGGAATTATGGCATTAGTGGAGTTCTTCCTGACCCTGCTCCATGACCTTAGGGCAAATCATTGCTCACAGTGGAGAGAACCCCCACTGCCAGTTACACATTTACTGTGCCAGGTCTCAAAATCTTTCATAAAATTAGTTCACATTTTGCTGCTTCATTCACATTACTGCATGCAAAAGCCATCCCCAAGTGTGAAATTATAGGACTTTTTTATTAAACAAGATGGAGACTTTTTTATTAAACAGGCTGGAGAGTTGGGCAGGGAGAAACTTGATGAAATTCAACAAGGCGAAGTGTAGAGTTTTGCATTTGGGGAAGAACAACACGATGTCCCAGTATAGGTTGGGGGCTGACCTGCTGGAGAGCAGTGTAGGTGAAAGAGACCTGGGGGTCCTGGTAGACAAGAAGATGACCATGAGCCAGCAATGTGCCCTTGTGGCCAAGAAGGCCAATGGCATCCTGGGGTGCATTAGAAAGGGTGTGGTTAGTAGGTCAAGAGAGGTTCTCCTCCCCCTCTATTCTGCATTGGTGAGGCCGCACCTGGAGTATTGTGTCCAGTTCTGGGCCCCTCAGTTCCAGAAGGACAGGGAAGTGCTTGAAAGAGTCCAGCACAGAGCTACTAAGATGATTAAGGGAGTGGAACATCTCCCTTATGAGGAAAGGCTGAGGGAGCTGGGTCTCTTTAGTTTGGAGAAAAGGAGACTGAGGGGTGACCTCATCAATGTTTTCAAATATGTAAGGGGTGAGTGTCAGGGAGATGGAGTTAGGCTTTTCCCAGTGGTGACCAGCGATAGGACAAGGGGTAATGGGTACAAATTGGAGCATAGGAGGTTCAAGTTGAATATTCGAAAAAATTTTTTTACTGTAAGGGTGACAGAGCCCTGGAACAGGCTGCCCAGGGGGGTTGTGGAGTCTCCTTCACTGGAGACATTCAAAACCCGCCTGGACACGTTCCTGTGTGATGTGCTCTAGGTGGCCCTGCTCTGGCAGGGGGGGTTGGACTAGATGATCTTTCGAGGTCCCTTCCAACCCCTAGGATTCTATGATTCTATGATTCTATGAAAGGATGAAGTATTTTGTACAACAGATTGAGAAAAGGACCTTAGTGATACAACCCGACTCCCTGCTCTTATCCTTGCAGCCTCAGTGATTTATTTTTTCTCCATGGGCTGTAGCAGAGCATTACAACAGGGGCATGGGGCCAGTGGACATTATCTGACTTTTGTCATTTTGACTTTTGACATTATCTCACCTTGTATTGAGCTGTCTGGGAGAAACTGTTGCTGTTTCTGTTGCTTCCTGAGCATCTGACTGCTTTATCCCCAAACAAACAGATCCCCATGCCAGGTGATGCTAACAACACCTCTGCAATGGAGTGGTAGAACAAAGTGCTCAGAAATCTTGTGTAACTCACATAATTAGAGTGGCTAAAGGTTACATTCAGCTTCTGTTTGATACATTCTTTTTTTCCCCTGAAAATATTTCAGTAAAATCAAACAAAACCAGTTGCTCCAGTTCTCCCTTCATGCAGATTTTAGATGGAGGGTGCTCTGTTTAGCTATTAGTTTTAATCCCTTTGCAACCTTTTCCTTCCCCCCCTCCTGTAATCTGTGTAAAGCATATTAGGGAATCTGTGTGGATTACAACATGTGTGTTAGTGTCTGCACATTTATAGGTTTGGGTGGTGATTCAGGGGTGAGGCAGAGTTTGACCTATTTTTTTTTTTCCTCTTTTCATGTGAATATTTTGGATGGCTTCTAGATCTGTGTGGTATTTATATGGTTACACTTTTCTGGTGAAATAGCAAGGGGAATAAGGATAATTCACATTGATCTCAGTGCTTTAAGATTTCATAAAAAAGAATGACTTGCAGTTTGAGGACATGAAATCTGATGCATAAGTGGGATTATGCCTGGGTTGAATCAAATCCCCCACCAGGAATCCATCCCTTTTTGTTTGGCTTTAAACTGTTTAATGTCTTTTGGATTGCATCTCCTTAATTCTGGCAGTTTTCAAGATAACTCTTTTGGAAACTCTTTTTTTTTCTTCACCCAGCAGCTCAGTGCAAGAAAACTGGCAAAGAATAAACTTCATTCATTTAAGGATTTGCAGTGCTAAGTCACTTTATAAAGATGACAATTTCCTTTGGGGTTTTGTGGGTGTTTTTTCCTTCCTCCCAAAGATCTGTTAAGTTTATAGAAGGTGGGCTGGTACCTTTTTAGACATTTTGCACTGTATTAATAATTGAACCTGTGTAAATGTGTATAAAATGGATTTGCATGTGTATGTATATATGTACATACATCTAATAAATGGCTTTTTTTGTAATGGTTGCCTTCATTTATGGTTTTGAAACAGTTGAGTGTATTAGAAACAAGGTTGATTGGCCATTTTATTTTCATGTGCATCTTCAGTGGCTCACATGGCAGTGATCAAAACACTTTAAGAACAAGCTCAGTTCTTTTTAACAAGGAGCTTCAACATCAGAGGGGTCTTGGATGCTGTCATGGTGCCTGCTGGGTTGCACAGGGTCTCCTGCAGAAAGAAATACCCAAATGAACTCAGGATTCTGCTCTCTGAGGTGTAGTGTGCTCTCTGAGATCTGACCTCCCTGAGTTCACACTGATGTGTAAATTGTTCAGAGGGATTTAGGAAGGATTTTGATTCCATCATCTCCAGGCTGAAGAGCCACAGATTTATCTTCTGACCTGTAAATTTATAAAGGTACGTATAGAAACACAGAATGGTTTGGCTTGGAAGGGGCCTGAAAGATCATCAAGATCCAACCCCTCTGCATGGCCAGGGACACCTCCCACCAGCCCAGGTGGCTCCAAGCCCCATCCAACCTGGACTGGAACATTTCCAGGGATGGAGCAGCCACAACTTCTCTGGGCAACCTGTGGCAGTGCCTCATTACACTCACACTGAAGAATTTCTTCCTTGTGTCTCATCTAAATCTTCCCTCTACCAGTTTCAAGCCATTACCCTTCATCTTCCCACTCCATGACCTTGTATAAAAGTCCCTCCTCAGCTTTCCTGTAGCCTCTCAGGTACTGGAAGATGCTCTTAAATCTCCCTGGAGCCTTCTCTGGGGTGAACCCCCCCAACTCTCTCAGCCTGTCTCCATAGCAGAGGTGCTTCAGCCCCCTGATCATCTTTGTGGCCTCCTCTGGACTCTCTCCAGAAGGTCCATGTCTTTCCTGCACTGGGGGCTCCAGATTTGGACCCAGTGAGGTCTCACAAGAGTGGAACAGAAGTTTCCCCACCTTGAGCACTGTGTCCAGTCCTGAAGCCTTCATGGAAACTTGCTCATCCAAGCCCCAGACTGCAGTCAGCTGTGACATTATCTCTTTGTAGGTCTAAATGTCTTTTCAGCATCGTGTTTTATGGCTTTTCCTGCAAAACTTGCATTTGGGAGTCCTGAAGTATAGGAAGGAAGATGCAGCGTGGTCCCAGAGGTTCTCTCCCTGCTGCCTGGCAGTAAGGGAGATTTTGTAGATTGCTGTTAAAATTTCAGCTTAGTCTCTTACTGGAACTAAGCTAGTTAATGGAATTAGTTAGTCCTACTTGCCAGTCCCAACTAGGAGCTCGTAGACTTTTCTTTGGCTAATTTTAGCCACTTTTGCTAAAGGTTCTGAAGATGCTGAGTCAGTGGACTCCATAGGAATGAACGCCTTGATGTGACAAAATTCAGCTTTCCCACCAGCTGACTGGGATGGTTTCAGGTGGTGGGAAATGTGCTTTGGGAGAGGGACACTTTTAGAGGACCCTCCTCAATGAGGAACCAAAGAATCTGGTAAAAAACCCCAACAGCTTTGAACTAACTGGGCTTGGGGGATGCTTAGAAATCCTCAAAGGGTGGGTGTCAGGAGGAGGAGGAGTCTTTTTCCAGTGGTGCCCAGGGACAGGGCAAGATGTAATGGGGATAAACTTGATCCTTAGGAAGTTCCATCTAAACATGAGGAGGAACTTGGTTACTTTGGAACTGCCCAGAGAGGTGGTGGGGTCTCAATCTCTGGAAATATTCAAAACCCACCTGAACACCATCCTGTGCCACCTGCCCTGGCAGGGGCTTGGCCAAGGTGATGATCTCCACAGTTCTCTTCCTTCCCTTAACATTCTGGGAGTCTGTGATTTATTTTTTTTTTTTTTTTTCCTCCCTGTTTCTCCCCAGGCAATGATACCTCCAGCAAAAGCAAAACATGATGGGTAAAGCTCTGGACCCTTCCACTCCTTCCTAATGTGTCAAAAGTGAAATATTTCCTACTCTCTGAGGCTTAATCTTTATCAGGGAGTAAGTTGTGGGGAAAGAAGCTCTGGGAGAGCTTCAAATTCTTTAGCATGATTCTTCTGCTGGAAAGGCAGATCCCACTCTTTGCCTTTTGGCCTTTTAGCCTTGGAGCTTGTTGAGGTGCTGGCTCAGGGCACAGAAATGTCAGCAGGAGGTGTGGGGTGGTGACAGGGCTGCAGCACTCATCACTGGGCTTGGCAGAAGCCACCGTGTGCCCCTGGCAGGAGGACAGAGGCAGAAGAGAAGGTTGGGCAGGCAGGAGGTGGCAATGAGCAAAAGGTGATGGCTGGGGAGGGAGGAGAGAGCACCTTGTTCTTCTGAGCTGCTCTGCCCTTTGAAATCCAGATGTTATTGTTATTCTGTAAATAAATGGTTGCTCAAAGGATGTTTCCTCTCAAGGTGCCAACAGAGAAGAGCAGCAGCCCTTCCTTTTTTTATTTTATTTTTTTTTTATTCCCCTTTTCCTAAGGTGAGTTGGAAAAAGCAATTATAACTCCCTTCTTCTTTTGAAGATGCTGATAAAAGGAGGTGGGAGGATCAGAGTGTCCCTGTGCCGAAAGGAGAACAACTCCTCAAGTGATAGAAATACATGGGTTTTATTTTTAAAACAAAGTAACTCAACTTGGGCAGCGTGCTGACTTTCAAAGGTGACCTAATTGCATGTAAAAACAGGCTGGGGGGAGAAGGGGGAAGGAAACAGTGGCCACAAGAAAAAGAAGAGCTTCATCCTGAAAGGTGCTATCTCCTCAGGATGCTGGCTGGCTCAGCTCTTGTCTCCAAGACCCCTCTTGCAGCAAGCCCCAAACCAAGGCCAGGAGGTGTGGAAAGGTGAACAGACTCCAGCACTGTTTGCTTTGAAAAAAAAAAAATAAAAAATTCAACCCAGCCCTCCTGACTTCAGCTCTGAGGTGCATCTTCAGGCTGGGGGGTCAGGTTATTCCATCCCTCTTGGCTTTTACAGGCACCTCCTGGTTGACTGCAAATAAATCTCTGCTGAAGGGATGACCTGCTGGAGATCATTTTTTGGAAAGAAGCAATCTGATGTCAGCAGGAAATGAAGGTGTGTTGGAGCTCCAGGTGGGGGAAGGAGGAATTAATCCCTTTCACTTTGTCTTTCCAGAAAAGCTTGACAAAGCTCTATTTTTAACTTTCACAGTTAAGTCAGTTGCTGTGCACTGCTTTTCCTCCAAAAGCAGAATCACAGGAATACAGAACCATTGAGGCTGGAAAAGTCTTCTGAGATCATCAAGTCCATCCTCTGACCCAACATCATGTCACCACATCAGACAGACCATGGCACTCAGTGCCACATCCAACCTTTCCTGTAACACCTCCAGGGCTGGGGACTCCACCACTTCCCTGGGCACTCCATCCCAATCCCTGATCACCCTCTCCATGAGGAAGTGCTTCCTGATATCCGACCCCTGGGGCAGCTTCAGGCTGTGCCCTCACCTCAGGATTTTGGTAGCAGAGCTCCCAGTGCTTCATGGGATCCTGTGAGCCCTGGCCCAAGGGGGACGAATGGATCAGATGTGGCAGCACAACCCAGGCTCTGCCTCACCCTGGGTTTTTCTGTCTTTATCTATGGTAGGACTAGAGGGAATGGCCTGAAGTTGCACCAGGGGGGCTTTAGTCTAGAAATTAGGAAGAATTTCTTTACTAAGAGAGAGGTCAGGCACTGGAAGGGGATGCCCAGAGAGGTGGTGGAGTCACCATCCCTGGAGGTGTTAAAATACTGTGTAAAGGTGGCACTTCAGGATGGAGCATGGTGGGGTTTTTTTTTTTCCATGTTGACAGCTGGACTCTTAGACCTTAGGTCTTTTCCAGCTGTGGCTGTGTGTGACCAGGTGTCAGCTGGCTCTATGCATGGTGTCAGCCTTTTCTGCAGGTCCAGGCAGAAATTGGGCTTATCTGCCATGAGCAGAGCCAGGAACTGGGGCATCATCCTCCCAGAACATGGGTCTCCTCCCAAGGTAGTGCCTTCCACCTGTGCACAGGTTTCACTTGAGGGACATTCAGATGACACAGAGGAGGAGGAATCCCTGATCCTGGAGGCATCTGAAGAGCTTGCAGTGCAGGCAAGCTGGGTGACTAGTTTGGACTCACAAGCCAGAAATTACCCCAGAGTGTTTCATATTGTTACTGAAACTTCTGCTTTGTATCCATCCCCTGCATCCCTGAGTCACAGTGCCATTTTTCTCTCCCTTTCTTTGAAGCTTCTAACCAGGGCTGGTTTGCTCTGCAGATCCTGGGGTCAGAGCAAAGAGGTGAGAAGCAGCAGCAAGGTTTGTGGTCTTGTGGTTAATACACTAAACCCAGCAGGGAGTATTAGTGAATACACTAAACTCTTGTGAGACCCTCCCCACCCCCCCTGCAGTGCTGGGTCCAGTTCTGGAGTCCCCAACATCAGAAGGACACAGAGCTCCTGGAAGGTGTCCAGCTGTCTCTTNGGCTTTGGACACGGGGGGGTAGGGAGAGGACAAGGGAAATGGGTTAAAACTGGAAGAGGGGAGATTGAGGTTGGACATGAGGAAGAAATTGTTTAATTTGAGGGTGGTGAGACCCTGGAACAGGTTACTCAAGGAAGCTGTGGCTGCCCCATCCCTGGAATTGTTCCAAGCCAGGTTGGATGGGGCTTGGAACACCCTGGGCTGGTGGGAGGTGTCCCTGCCCATGGCAAGGGGGTTGGAAGAAGATGATCTTTAAGGTCCCTTCCAACCCAAACCATTCCATGAAGCCTCCTGCCTCCAGCCCCAGGACATAGAATCACAGAATCATAGAATTGTCTGGGTTGGAAGGGACCTCAGAGATCATCGAGTCCAACCCTTGATCAACTACCACTGCAGTCACTAGACCATGGCACTGAGTGCCACATCCAGTCTCTTTTTAAATGTCTCCAGGGACGAAGAGTCCACTACCTCCCCAGGCAGCCTGTTCCAATGTCTGATCACCCTTTCCGTGAAAAAATTCTTCCTAATATCCAATCTGAACTTCCCCCGACACAATTTAAGCCCATGCCCTCTTGTCTTACTGAGAGGTGCCTGGGAAAAGAGACCAACTCCCCCCTGGCTCCAACCTCCTTTCAGGGAGTTGTAGAGAGTGATGAGGTCTCCCCTGAGCCTCCTCTTCTCCCTGACTGCTCCCCACCCTCACACAAGTTTTCCACTTTCCCCCAGGTGTGAGCTTGGAGGGGGGGGAAGAAGAAAACCGGGAGAGTTCAGATGGAAACGAAACAACTGCTACCAACCTGCAATGTTAATCCTCCCGCTTTCTGCATCTCTCTCTTGCGAGCACTGGGAGGCACCAGTGTCCAGGCTAAAGCTGCCTGCCCAGCCTGGGATGGAAGCCAAGGAGCCGAATCAGGGAACCTCCAGAATTTTTTTACCTGCTTGTACGAATGCTGCGGTTCTCCCAACAGATTCGGCTGGGGGATTAATGACACGGAGATAAAACACCCTGGAGACAGGAGCGGAATCACTTGAGGGATGCAAATCCACTTCCTTGGCTTGGCTGATTCGTCAAAAGCAAAGTCACTGCAGCTGCTTTTTGTTTTTTATTTTTTATTTTTTCCTTTCTTTTGGCTTGCTTGCTTTTCAGGAACAAAGCCTCTTTCTTTGTGCTAAATATTGACACTCCAGCCCTGAGCATCAGGGCTTTGCTCTTGGCCTGAGGGACTCAGGAAGGGACTGGAGGGTTTCCAAGAGGAGAAACCAGGGGATTAATTAGCAGGAAATCTGGAAGCTTAGGTGCATGTGTTCCTGGTACTGAACCCAACTGTGCTTGACTGCTTGGGAAGTTGAAGTCAGATGGGAAGGGATTTGAGGTTTCCTAAACTCTGCTAATAAATGGGTGCTGGGGATGTTTATTTTGGAGAAGATGTAGTGGGGGGTAGAGGACTGTCAGGGTTTAACACTGGCCTGGCAGTAAAACCCAATAACAGATGCTCTCTATTCATCCCCCTCCTTGATAAAGAAAGAAGAGAGAATAAGGGAGAGAGACTGATGGGTTGGGAACTAAACTACACAACTTTAATGAGACAGGAATGATAAATGGGAAAAATTACTAAATCTATACAAATATACAGAAAAATTGATCCCAGGTTCCTCCCCCCTTTTCCCCAATAACTCTCACGTCACCCCCGAGGCTGCAGGGCAGCCCTGGGAAAGTCCAGGCTGGAATCTGGGGTCAGGAGCAGTTGGGAGCTGGAGGCAGGAACACACAGATTCAGGCTGGAATGGATCAGGAGCACAGGCAGAGGAAGGGATGGAATCCTCCCAGGATGCTGAAGCAAACAGGGAACAGGCGAGGAAGGGAAGCAGGAAGGGGAGAGGAAGGGGTTTAACCCTTGTGATCCCTCAAATTCATACTGAGTATGAGGTGTATGGGATGGAATACTCTGTTTGGTCAGTTCTGGCATCTCTCTTGTCCCTTCCTCCCCAAAGGAGGGGTTCAGGTGGGACCTCTTTACTCTTTCTGGAGGGTAAAATGTTCCTCAGAGCTGAGCAGTGTCCCTGGCTCTGCACACCAGTCTCTGGCAGTAACTATAAACATGGAGTTATCAGTCCCAGGAGCAGACACTGTCTGAGAAATCTGCTATTAATTTCAGCAAGTGCAGCTCCTGACAAGAGACTGAGCTGAAAGCAGAAATACAAGACAGAAAATCACCTTTATCCTGGCCCAAACCAGGACACCCAGCTTGGTTGCCCTTCTCTGAATTCCCTCCAGCACCTCAAAGTCTTTCTTCTAGAAAGGGTCCCAGAAGAGCCCTCGAAATGTGGCCTCAGCAATGCTGAGTACAGGAGCACCATCACCTCCCTTCTGCTGGCCACACTAGTGCTGATACAAGCCAGGATGCTGGTGGCCTTCTTGGCCACCTGCTGCCTCACATCCTTGTCCCCAGACAACGTGGATTCCAACGGGGATGGAGTCTTCCCACCAGAAGTTTCCTGGTCATGCTGAGGGAGGTGGCTTTCCAGCAGGGGCTGGAGCTGCTGCTGAGAAATTGAAACAGCCCCATGCAGGCTTGAAAAGGCCAAATCTCAGCCCATCACTCATCCCAGACACCACCACAGTGTGTGTAATGCTGTGACCTTTTGTGTTATTGAATGTGCTCAGTGCCACAAGAAGGATTGATTTCCTGCCCAGGCAGATGGGCAGATGTGATGCTGCATCTTAACCTGGGTCACAGGTCCTCTCAAAGACCCTTTTCTTTTTTCCACACATGCCTAAGAGGGTCTAAAGCAGGTGTAGGTCCCACAATTAACCAACCACCTCCCATAATCATTCAGTTCAATAGATTTGGGTCTATACAGCTCACCAGCCAGTAATAGTTGAGTCCCAGACACTAATTTATTAAGTATTTCAATTTTTAAGTCTGTCTGAAGAGGCAATGGGGTCCAGAGAAGACTTAACACTGAATTTTAACAACTCCAGGTTGTCAAGACAGGGGCTGAGACTCTGTCTTTAAAATCCTTATGTGATCAAACTCTGTGGTCACAGCTTCCTGTCATTGTCTCTAGGACATACCAGATAAAATCTGTCCTGAGTTTACCAAATATTTCATTTTCAGGATATTTTCATTTTGGCTTTTGCTGAGATCATAACTGACAGGGAAGTAGAGTCTCACTTTCAATGAAAAATGCAGCATTTCAAGTGCTAAAACAAAAACCAAAATCAATTTTGGATTTTTTTCTGTTTGTGACAGAAACAACCAAATGAGTTCAGTTCATGTTTGAAAATACTAATTTGTTTTTGGTTTTTTTTTTTCCCTGAGTAAAATATCCAGCAAAAATAGTTTTCTTGGTCCTGGCACAGTTTAAATTACTTATCAGATGGAGGAGTGAGAAAGAATTAAGGATCATCCCAACTCAGCACAGCAGGCATCATGACTGACAGGTATCCCTGTGTTTCTCTGTGCCCACTTTAATGAGCATCATTCCAGCCATGGGATCAACTTGGGAAAGTGCCAGCACTCAGAAACAACTCACTGAGCTTTCAAAGGACCAGAGGTGACCAAATCAAGACCTCACTTCTGTCCTAACCCAGCTTGCACCCTTCCTACATAATGAGATGATGGAAATGTCTCCATGGGGGTTTTGTCAGACACCAGCCAGGAGGTGAGGAAGACTCAGCACAAGCTGGGAAGCAGCAGGGTTTGAAGAACAACCTAAAATCACCACAAAGAAGCAGTTGCTGGTGGTGGCATCAAGCTGGGCAAGGGTTCAGTGGACAGAGGGAGAGGTGGCAGCAACATCAACACATCCATGGCTGCGAAAAACTCATCCATGGCCGGGAAAAACACATCCATGGCTAGGAAAAAAAGTGACAAGACAAGGCATGAGGCAAACTCAGACCTTTGAGTTCAAATGTGAAGTCCCCCAATAAAAACAAGAGCATCAAGAAGAGGGAGGCTTGCTCTTTGATGTCACAATTGATGCCTAAAAGGGGTTGGGAGTCCTCCAGAGTGTCAAAGCTCCCAAGACCAGGGATGAAGGTAGGGCTGATGGCATCCAGTGCTTCCATAGAAGCATCCATAGGCATCCAGTGCATCCATGGTGCTTTCCATCATGGTTGGAAAAGACCTTCAAGATCATGAAGGTTGGCAATCAAAGGAGAGAGAAGTCTTGATGCAGTGTTCCCCATCTATTGCTCTGGGAACATCTGAGTCTCAGAGAATCCCAGGTTGGAAGGGACAGAAAAGATCATCTAATTCCAAGCCCTCTGCCATGGGAAGGGACACTTCCCAACAAATCAGGTTGCTCCAAACCCCATCCAGCCTGGCCTTGTATGCTTCCAGGGATGAGGAATCCACAGCTTTTCTGGGCAACCTGAGCCAGTGTAGGATTTATTAAAAAAAAACCCCAACCCCAACACACCTCAGCTTTTCTTTTTTTGTTTGTATGTTTGTTTCCATCTGTTGCTGAACAGCAATATTTTTGCAGGCACACTGAAACAGCAAGGCACAACCAAACAGCTATTCCATTCTCTGATCCTTTGTTTTTTTCTTCACTTAAATGCAGGATTTTTCAGGAATGTGGTACCTACACCACCCTGCGCATCCAGATCCTCTTCTCAGCAGAGCCTGCAGTTGCTGCTGCATTAAATAACTCATTTCCATCAGCAATTTCATCCCCCAAAGAGAACTTGTGGTGGCTGCGGAGCACACAAATCCACTGGAGAAATTTCTCTCCATGGCTAAAGGAGCTTCTTTCCTGATTTCCATCCGATTAGGAGGTGACTGGTGGCTTAAGTCATGAAAATCAAGTTCAACTGGAATTTCTCGAGAAAAGAATTTCACCTTTTCTTCTTCCCTTCTTAATTTCTCCTCTCCCTTTTTATTGTTTCATATAAAATGTTGCTGGGCTGTGTTTGCCACAAGCCTCCCCAGCAGAGGAGTAATTACATTTATTGGAAATGCTTCCTGATCACATATTCATTTACCAGCTGCTAAAGTAAAATGAACTGGGCAAAGTGCCACTGGAGATGTGGAGTCATAAGCTGGAGAAGGCAATGAAACAACTGCTCAGTGTGGAGTTGCTTTCCCTCTCCAGGAATCCATTATCCTCCCATGCAGCCGATGGAGGAAGTTAGAAGACAGTCAGGATGGCAACATGAGATATTTCTGAGTAAGAGCACAGCTTTGGGGTCACCAAATTTCCCTTTGACTGCACAGTAAAGGGCACAACAAATACCCAAACTTTATTTCTTAAATGGGATGCAGTAAAGAATAGAAATAATAATACTTGCTGCTCTTAGTTTTTGGTTACTCTTGTGTCCTGGTTTGGGCCAGGATAAAGGTGATTTTCTGTCTTGTACTTCTGCTTTCAGCTCAGTCTCTTGTAAGTAGCTGCACTTGCTGAAATGAACAGCAAGTTTCTGTTCAGTGTCTGACCTGGGACTGATCACACTGGATGTTTATAGTTACTGCCAGAGACTGGTGTGCAGAGCCAGGGACACTGCTCAGCTCTGAGGAACATTTTACCCTCCAGNGACTGAGAGAGTTGGGGTTGTTCAGTCTGGAGAGGAGAAGGCTCCAAGGAGACCTTATTGTGGCCTTCCAGTGTCTGAAGGGGCTACAGGGAAGCTGGGGAGGGACTTTTTAGCATGTCAGTAGTGATAGGACATGGGGACATGAATCCAAACTAGAGGAGGGGAGATTTAGTTTGGATGTTAGGAAGAAGTTCTTCCCCATGAGGGTGGTGAGACACTGGCACAGGTTGCCCAGAGAGGTGGTGGAAGCCCCATCCATCCCTGGAAGTTTTTAAGGCCAGGCTGGACAGGGTTCTGAGCAACCTGATCTGTGGAAGGTGTCCCTGGCCATGGCAGGGGGGTTGGAAGGAGATGATCTTAAAGGTCCCTTCCAACCCTGAAAATTCTGTGATGTATGAGAGGGTGTGTTGGTGGGCAAGCATGGAAGAGATTGTGTGTGTCCATATTTCTCAGGTCCAACACCTTGCAAATGTGACACAGCCACCATAACCTTGCTCTTCCTATCAAACAAAAAGTATCTCCAGTCTTACTCACATCTTCGCAGTAACTGGGCATGTGATGTTATTGGGGGAAATAAATTCATCTCTGTGATTTCTGTTGAGCTGGAGCCAACGTAAAGTCATATTTATTTGAGAAACTTCTTTCCTGAAGTCTGGTTATTTTATTTTATTTTTTTCTTTTGAGTACCTTCTGTTAATCTTTCACTTGTCTGTAGCTGTTTTAGCTCAGGTCACCTGTTTTCATGCATCCCAGTTAAAAATAGAAAGGTTGGAGCCCCAGCTGGGATAAACCAGTGACATGTACTGGTGGAGCTGCTGGGATTCACACCTGCAGGAGGTGAGACATCCAGCTGGATGGGGAAGATTTTGCAATGGGATGGGATAGGTGAGACTTTCCCATCAGCAGCAACTCAGCACTGAAGTCAAAAGTAGCACCAGGACTTTTCATTGCTGAGGGACTGAACACCCAGGGAGGAGTGGCTGCAAGATGCTGTCCCCAGCCAGGATTTCCTAGGGCTTCTCTTGGAGGATTACAATGTTTTTAGGGGTTTTTCCCTCTTCAAGATCAAATGATGCTCCAGGGATGGTGGCAGGAAGGTGTACAAGCATTTTCTCCCTTCATCCATCCTAGTTATTTGTGCTTCAGGTAGGAAAACCCACCTGAGGCTCAGCAGGAGCCAAACTTTTGCCTGAATCATGCAGATAAAGAGTGAGGTCAACACGAGGTCTTGAAAGATGTGTTTCTCCCCCGTGAAACTTTGCTCCTTTCTTTATTGAGTTCTTTCTTCCTTTAGGCCCATGGCCAAAATTCTGGATTTCCCAGAATAACTCTTGCTTTTGTAGCCCTACCATCTCCTGGAACATTTCCTCTAACCAAAGCCAAGCTCCCTGTCCTCATGCCAAGCTGAGCTGCTGCAAAGCCAACTGTGAAAGGTTCTTCTGTCTGAAGATGCTCTTTCCCCATTACCTCTGCTTGGAAGGAGAGGCTGCTGTGCTGAGACAAACCCAATTGTATTGTCTGGTTCAGATAAAAGTGGTACCATTAACTAATTCAGCCTGGTTTGTGCTGATAGAAACCCCCATTTTTCTCACAGCTGCATGGCACTAAGCATCTTGTAGAAATCTGATTCCCCTCAAAAGATTCCTGTAGCAATGTTAGGAGTGATTTCCCACTTTGCTTTGGACTCAAAGCTTTGAAAAGTGTTTTTGGTGCTCACATGGCTTCACCACCACCACAAGTGTGGAAAATCCCACATCTTTCAGGACCTCGTGTTGACCTCACCCTCATATGCTGTTTATCTGCATGACTCTGGCAATGTTTGGCTCCTGCTGAGAAACTCAGTAAAGCATTTAGTTAAAGCTGGGAGGCCACCTCTGCTGAGGGAATCCCTTAGTCAAGAAAAAAAGGCTCTCAAACAGGTATTTTTTAAAGGAAACCAACACAGGACAAAATGAAACACTCTTTCTCCAGCTTGTATAGATGCATCCAACCCAGGTGATGGGGAGTGTTGAACCTGGCAGCTCGCAGAGTTCTGGGGGTTGGAAAGAACATCAGGAATTCAAACAAAAAATCAGTTGCTTTTCTCAAAAATGCATCTCCTTCAAAATCCTGAGCTGCCTCACAAAAATGCTGAAGACCTCACTAACCACCCCCACACCTGTCTGTCACCATGGTCTAAGGCCAGTCCAACCCAGTCATGGTTTGTCCTCTGTAAATGAAGTTATTTATCTAGATATTTCCTCTGGAAATATCTTCTGGATTTGTTTTACCAGGCTCAGGTTACCACTTTATAAATCAGGTCACCTGAGGCACCTGCAGCCTGGTTTGAGTGGGAGGAATGGGCAGAAATGGGACCAGTCCTCACTCCATCAGCTGTCCCAGACAGAAATCACTGCAGGTGATAAAACTTCAATGTCCTTGGCCTCCTGGCTTTTCATCCACTTACATTCTTCCGTGATTCCAAGATCTGAAGCTTTAGAAAAATCACGGGTGCTGCCAGATGGACACATCTTGATGGGCTGGAGGTGGTGTGAAGGTTTGTCTTGGGGGGTGGGAATTCTTTGCTCCTCTGGGAGATGTCTGAGAGATATCACAGAATGGTTGGGGACGGAAGGGACCTCTGGAGACCACCTGGCCCAACCTCCAGGCAACGGGCCCACCTAGAGCAGGTGACCAAGGGCCGTGTCCCCTTTAAACAAATCGGATTTTCTTTCCAGCTCCAACTTTTTCCACTAGAACTTGAGTTAATCCTTTAAAAACAGTGATGAAACTCATTTATCTTTCCAGAGGGAGCTTTGCCAAGAGCACTACTGCATTAGCTTTCACAGGGGGCATTTGCTTTGTTTGAAGTTCTATCCATTATCATTTTAAAAGACTGCAAATTGACTGTAGGAAACCAAGCAGATGATGGGGCAGTAATGAAGTATCTCCCATTCTGGAGAAATTGTGCTCAGTCTCGAGTACCTCTCTCATCTATTAAATATTGATTTGTGGGGAGAACATTTAATAAAACTGCCAACTGGTTCTGATCTCTTTGGCCAGTGTAAATCCAGAGTGACTCCGGAGGTATCAATGTCATCACCTTGATTGAGAATTCTGCAATTAAATTAGCTAAGGGCCAGGAGCTTGGGGCAGAAAGCTAAATGAGGGTGGCCTGCTCAAACAGGTGGCAGAGAAGAGGTGTAGTCAGCAACTTCACATTTAACTGTGTGGCCCATGAGGGTGCTTGGGCACAGGTTTGTTCAGCTGTGTTTGCCAGTTGCTTACTGGAGCTGGTGTGGAACCCAGGAAGGAGATGGATGGATTGAATGGGAACAGTGAGATGACGTGATCTGGAAAAACTTGCCATCACAGTAAACAAAATAGACTGCAAAATAGGAAGGTGTCAGGGTTTAACACTGGCCAGGCAATTAAACCCAATAACAGATGCTCTCTATTCATCCCCCTCCTTGATAAAGAAAGAAGAGAGAATAAGGGAGAGAGTCTTATGGGTTGGGAACTAAACTACACAACTTTAATGAAACAGGAATGATAAATAGGAAAAATTATTAAATCTATACAAATATACAGGAAAATTGGTCCCACGTTCCTTCCCCTTTTCCCCCAGTAACTCTCAGGTCACCCCCGAGGCTGCAGGGCAGCCCTGGGAAAGTCCAGGCTGGAATCCTGGGGTCAGGAGCAGTTGGGAGCTGGAGGCAGGAACACACAGATTCAGGCTGGAATGGATCAGGAGCACAGGCAGAGGAATGGATGGAATCCTCCCAGGATGCTGAAGCAAACAGGGAACAGGGGAAGGAAGAGCAGGAAGAAGGAAAGGGGCAGGAAAGGGAGCAGAAAGGGGTTTGACCCTCATGATCCCTCAAATTTATCCTGAGTATGAGGTGTATGGGATGGAATACTCTGTTTGGTCAGTTCTGGCATCTATCTTGTCTCGGGCCTCCCCAAAGGAGGGGTTCAGGTGGGACCTCTTTACTCCTTCTGCAGGGTAAAATGTTCCTCAGAGCTGAGCAGTGTCCTTGAGTTTGCATACCAGCCTCTAGCAGTAACTATAAACATCCAGTGTTATCAGTCCTAGAAGCAGACACTGTCTGAGAAACTTGCTGAAAGCAAAAGTACAAACCAGAAAATCACCTTTATCCTGGCCCAAACCAGGACAGAAGGTCAGTGGTTGAGCTCAAGTGCTAGAGGCTGGATAGTCCTCCTGTTCTTCACTTTTTGTTCATTCATAGGCTGTGCTTTGGACACCTCCAGCTATGCCTTTCCAAGACCATGGTATGGTTTGGGGAATAGTTCACTATAAGGGCTATTTCCCATGAGAGTTTTTCTCTCCCTGCACTGTCTTCCAGTGCTACTCAAGCAGAATTACACCTTCCAACAAGATTTTGTCTCCTCGTGTCCCACCCCAGGGTGTGAACCCCAACCTCTCACCTTCAAGTCATGAAAACTCCACTCTGCTGGGGTGTAGCACAGTCCAGTCCTTTACTTTATATGAAATGAACTGAAAAAAAAATTAAACAATAATAACAACCATATTTTTGGGTCCCAGGGAACTCAAGACTAATTGCTCCGTAGTGTGGATGAGCCAGTGAGAGCCAGCCCTGAGGAAAACCAAACAGTTTGCTTATAAACCAGGATTATACATCCTGTAATTTGGGGATTAGACTTGAACTTTGCTCAGGAACTGTCCAGTCTTGGCCCAATCCCTGCCAGGGTCACTTGTACCCATCAGTGGTAGAGGCAATTGTCAGTGCTCAGACACTGTTGAATTCACTCGTGTGGGTGTAACTCCAGAAGTCCCACTCAAAGGTGACAAGGAGACCATCTGTGACAAGCCCTTGACTTTGAGGGGTATCTCTCATCATATAACACTGAGTGTAAATTGTTCCTTTTGGATTCCTGAACTCTGTGGAAACCTCTGGAAGATGCCTGCCTTCTTTTTGGTCTCCCCCTGTACATCCCTGGAGAAGGGCACTGTGCATGCATCCTGAGGATTCACAAAGTTAGTGGCCAAGGACAGATATTTAAGGAACAGAGGAGAAAAGACAAGGTCCTGAGAATGAGGCCAAGCCAGATGAAGGGCAGTTTTTCAGATCTGAATGACAATCAGAGTGGCAGAGCACTGTATGACTTGTTCCATATTGCAGAAATGGGCTTGTTCAGTACAGAGGAGAGAGCTGAGGGTTCTCAGTAGTCTCCAGGAAAGTAACAGGGAGCTGTAAAAGTGAAGGCAAAAACCTGTTTTCCATATCCACAGGGAAAAAGGTAGAAGTTGTATGAATATGCTACAACAAGGGAGTTTTAGTTAAATGTTAAGAAAACCTTGTTCGTGGTGTGGGTAGCTCATAACATGAAGGGATTTTGGGGAAGGCTTCCATCCCTGGAGAAAGAAGGTTAGAAACGTATTTTTAGGAAAATTAAATGTCATCAGGATGGTTTGGTAGAACTAATGAAGCTTCCAAGTAGAAAGTGGCCAAATGTCTCCTTGATATCCTTTCCCTTTCAGTCTCCAGTGCTCAGGGGGATGAGTACATCTGTGTCTGAGCATCACCAAATCTTGCACCCATCCTTCCCTCAAACATCAAAGGCAGCTAAAAAGGAACCTGAGGGAAGGTGAACAATTAGGAAAGGGTGAAAAAAGCAGTGGCAGAACCAGCACCACCTCCCTCTTGCTCTCTGGAGTGTCCTTCTGCTCGAAGAAGGAGATGCTCAGGTCAGAGACCATGATCCACAGCTCAGCCCTTTGCCCAGAGCACAGGAGACCAGCAGAGAGAAAAAATCTGGTGCTGTCAGCTCATCCTTGGCCTCCAGGGTTGAATTCCCTTCCTTGCTTTGCAATATGAGTTTGAAACACCTCTCTGACAGAGCTTCCCTTCACCAAAACCTGTTCTGTATGTTTTCCAGTGGGATAAATCTTCCTACTGGTTGCAGACAGGAAAAGTCATTGCTCTGCTGGTGCCAGCACTGACCTATTCAGTCATTTCTTTATGCCTTTACTCCCTTTCACCCAGGATGATGGCCCTGCCAAAACCCAGAGCAATGTGAGCATCAGAAAAGTACCACTGGAGTTTAAGGTGTCACCTGTGTGCCCCTTCCCTCCCACCATGCCCAAACTGGGATCTCTGATTCCTTCTGATGATTCTTGATTGCCCTTCCAGCATCTTGCTGGAACTAGAGGAATATGGAGCAGGGCACTGAGTTCCCATTTCCCACATGTAACGGGAGCTGGGGGATGGATAATTTCCCTCTTTGGAGGTCTGGGCTAAGGCTTGGCTGTAGTAAAGCAATCTCTCTCCTCCGGGTTTCACCCTTCAAGGGACAAGACAGCCTTGACATACCACAAAGCCTGATTTTTTAACTTACATTGCCAGTGGCTTAAAGCCCTGGCAGATCTGTCACCATCTCTTTTTATTGTGCCTGTCAGCCTCAAGCAGAGTTTTTGTTTTTAATCCAGGGAAATGTTGAAGCCTGGGTGATCTCTGGAGGGGAGATGCTTTAATTAGCTGCCATGCATGGTGAGGAAGGAGACTGATTTGCCACCTCCCCAAAAGAGCAAACCCAGGCTGCCCATCAGCCAGGCACAGAGGGTGGTTTGGGATGGTGAGAAGCACCCCAGTAAAGTCTTCATCCCCAAACAGGGAAATAAATACCTAAATCTCCAGGCAAGGTGTGTGGTTGTGTTGGGTTAGAGAGAGTCAGTGGTCAGGAGAGCCTGGACACAGCCCTGGCTGCCCACAGCTTTGGCCCTTTGGTAAGGGACATGAGTTTGGCTTAACTTTCATTGCTAAAAAATGAATTCTTAGGCTGCTTTGTGGGGAGAAAGAGCCAAGATAGGTAACTTCTGGCTTGATTACGTTTTTTTTCCTGTCTGATCCGTGTCCTTGGGAAAGGCAGCACTGCCTGGGATTTGTGAGGCAGGAGCAATTTTGGTCTGTTCTGGCAGGGGTATGAGCTTGGGCATTGGTCTCTGGAGTGACAGAGCTGCTTTTTGGGAGAACCTGCTCCTGTCACACTGCTTTAACCCAGGATTTGGCTGTTTTAACACAGGATCCAAATGCTGTTTTCTTGCATGCCAGTAGGTGGTGGTGGAGGAAGCTGCACAAGACACAATCCGAGGAGTTTGAAGCTGGGAAAAAAAAAAAAAAAAATCAGATAAAATTCTCATGAAGGGAATTTTCCTTTGTTGTCTGGTTAAAGAAATGAAAAAAAGAATGGGGGAGGGTGATGCCACGTGTGGGTGACACAGGGAGAGCTGGGGAAGGGGGAGCAGACCAGCAAACAATCACTACCATGCACTTGAAAAGGGCCCTTAACACCCATCAGAGGACACAAAACTCAGGCTTTTGGTGGGGGGGAAAGAGCAAAATGATGAAACTCTGCAGATTTTCTCCCCAGTGCTGCTTGGGAGGATGGGAAGGGGTGGGAGGCATGTGAACCAAGCAGGGCCACCACAGCTTGAGAACAAAACCTTCCTGGGTTGAACTCTGTGTGATGCTGATGTGTGAAAACTCAGTTTGAGAGGAAAGGGGGAAAAAAAAAGTTAAGTCAGAGTAAGGAACAACCACACACAAAAATCTTCTTGCTGCTTTGTTCTCCATGGCTTTAATGGGCTGTGACAGGCTTGGGGTCTGGTTTTCACTGGCTTTGTGGTGTCTCATCACCTGCCAGGGAGACCTGGTGGGTACCACCACCCTGAAGGAACTTTGTCTGTCAGTGTCCAACATTTCTCATAGAATCACAGAATGATTTGTCTTGGAAGGGACTTTAAAAAGCCATCTAGCCTAGCCCTCCTGCAGGGATCAGGGACCATCTTCAACTTGCTCCGAGCCCTTCACCTGGAATGTTTCCAGAGCATCTGCCACCTCCTGGGGCTACAATTTCACCACCCTCATTTTTTTTTTTCCTTGTATCTAGTCTGATCTCTCATCTTTTATTTTAAAACCATCACCCCTGCTCCTATTAAAAGGTCCTATTAAAAAGTCTGTTCCATCTTTCTCAGAAGCCTTCTTTAAGCACTGAAAAGCTGATGTCCTCCTCAGTGCCAGCAGTGAGGGGATAGAGGCTGAACAACTTCATTCTTGCCACTAATCCTGTTCCAAAGCAGGAGTCAATATTTTTGTTGCTTTTCACCTTGTATATTTTTCCCTACTGGCACTGTGTATCCAGCAGGGTTAGGTTTCCCTGTCTTGCTAAACAAAATACATGGAGTGAGGGCTGAAGAGAGGGATTAGGAGGTCAAAATCTATGGCACGTGGCATTTTTTCCTGCAAAACCTCAGCCCCCAATAGCACTTACTGTCCTAAGGTGATGGGATCAGCAGTGGCATCAAACCAGTATCACACCAGTACAGTAATCCTTTGCCTCCAAGAAACCTCCAGGAAAAATCAGCACTGCAAGTGAGAAAACCCAGCAATAAGTTTTGCTGTAGCATGTCCTGCATCTTTGCCTGAGCCTCACACAATGATAAATTGAATTAAAGCCTGAAAAGTTCAAATGCTTTACTATTAAAAGCTTCTAGTCCTTTGGAGGAGACTTCTGGCTTTTCTTGACATCCAGAATCACAGAATGGTTTGGGTTGGAAGGGACCCTAAAGCTCATCTAGTTTCAACCCCCTGGCATGGACATGTACACCTCCCAGGAGATCAGGAAATATCCAGAGGGAAATATTCAGTGGTGTGGATCTCTTGTGTCTTGGCTGTCAGCATGCTGTGTTTTCCTTCTCCTTCCCCTGCTCAGAGCTTTTAGTTCTTGCTGAGGGAATAACATCTCTACTTGTCTGGAGGAGCCTGTCTGGTTTCAAGCCTGCACTGAGGTGGCTGAAGATGCTCCGTACAGGAGTGAAGAGCTGGATGATGATACTTGAGTCTCAAGACCAAACTCAGGCAGTGAACAGGGCACAGGAGAACTGCAAGGAATAAAATACATTGCCTGAAGAGGAGGTGTTGAAAGCTTCAGCCATTGACTCTGGGTTTCTGGGCTGGAGAATGATCCCAGGAACTGCCTATATTTCATTTAAGCTTGAGTCCTGGGTCCAGTTTTGGGCCCCTCACACCAAGAAGGACATTGAGGGGCTGGAGTGTGGCCAGAGAAGAGAAACAAAGCCGGTGAAGGGCCTGGAGCACAAGCCTTAGAAGGATCAGATGAGGAAAGTGGGGTTGTTTATTCTGAAAAAAAGGAGGCTGAGGAGAGACACTGTTGCTCTCTACAACCACCTGAAGGGAGGTGCTCCCTTCTCCCATGTAACTCCTGATAGAACGAGAGAAAATGGCCTCAAGCTGCACCAGGGGAGGTTTAGGTTGGAAATAAGGAAAAATGTATTTACTGGAGTGGTCATCTATTGGAACAGGGTGCTTAGGGAGGGGGTGGAGTCACCATTCCTGGAGGGGTTCAAAAAACACGTGGACATGGTTTAGTGGGAATGGTGGTGTTGGCTTGATGAGCTGAGAGATCTTTTCTAACCTTAGTGATTCTATGATTGTGTAATTGCAAGGCTTCTTGTATCAAACCTGGGTCTTGGTTTTCAGACACGTGGATGTTTCTTCTTGAGCCAGGATGGGGTTTCCTCCCTTACAGTTATTTGGAGAGCAATGGGAGAAACAGACTTCTCACCAAATTAAACCAGGTGCTCAGGAGACCCCAAACATCCATCCTTATTTTATTTCTGACCCACTTCTCTTGAACTGCCCCAAAGAAAGGACAACATCTGTGTATCATCCATATGGTTATCCTCTGTATCTTCTCTATTTTTTCTCCCCAGAAGTCTTTTAAAAATAGCTGCATTGCTGTCCTCTGGCTGCAAATTGTGACCTTTGGGCCACGTAAATGACTTCTTAGAGAGATCCATGTCTCTGTTTTCATCTCAGTGTTGTATTTTTTCCACTTCCAAGAAAAATAGAAAATATCCAAGGCTGCCAACATGTCCCCGAGGTTACTGACATCTTTCTGACTGAGGTGGGACCTCTTAAAGATCCAACCCATGGCGCATGGATGAGAAAGGCCAAGATGATCTGGAGGTGCCAGGGAGCTGAAACAAACTCATTTTCCCTCTGGATACAGCTCCAGGGATCCACCTGCATCTCCACAGATCTAACCCATTCCTCTTGGTGACCTGGGGGAGCTGATCTTGACTTTTGGGGGAGGTTTCACAGAGTTTAATCTCTGAGTGTGTCTAATAACAAACAGCAGAGTTTTCACTTAGGAGGAACCTCAGAAGCTCCCCTTGGTGTTTCTGTGGCTCTCTTGAACCAAACCAGCCCCAGAGCAAAAATCCAGTGATTTCACAGATCTGAAGTACATTGCAAACATCCAGTTACATACACTCCAAGTGAACAACAACTCTCATTTTTCTTTGCTCTGTCACCACTGCCTGCAAAAGCCCATCTGAGAGGTACAGCAAGATCAAGGCAATTTCCTCATGGTGTATGTGAAGGAAGGGAACGGTATCAAACTCCAGCCTGGATTGGATCTGCATGTGTGTCTGTGCTTGGCCTTGCTCCCTTCACACCCTCAGCCAAACCAAAGCTGTCACTTCTACTCAGCCTATGAGGGGGAAAAAGGAGCACGAGCTCCCTAAAACCTGGGGTGGATCAACCAGAGCTTGTAGATTATGTCCAGAGTATCAGGGCTTGGAGGTATTTATTGCTGCTAGGGAAAAAGGAATTGTCCTCAGCACATCTGGAAATGTTTTAACCTGCCAGGCTTGGCTGGGCTGCTCTTGGGCTGAGGAGGATTTGCTGAGATTTGTAGCCCTGGAGTGAAGCCTGGATTGATCATGAGTGGGGATGCCAAAGGAAGGCAAATGGGGGACAAACAGCTTTCTGCAGGGCTCTGCTAATGATACTAAATACCAGTGGTGAAAAAAAAAATGTATCTTAATAAGGATTCAACCACCTCCCTGGGCAGCCTGTCCCAGGGAGCTGTTTCATTATCCAGTGTTTAATTACCCCTTCAATGATGAAGTTTCTTCTAATACCCAATCTAAACTTACCCTGGTGCAACGTGAGCCCTCTCCCAGCTCTCAATACTCTTGTATTTCAAGGAGAGGTGAATAAACATCATGAAAAGTTGAAAGCCCTGATGCTGAGCTCAGCTTTGGCCCTTGCAGGCTGTCGGACCAAACACTGGACATCCTCGGGGTTCTTTCTGAACACAGGGCTCAGACAGCTACCCACAGCAGTTTGGGTTTCTCCAAAGTTTCTGTCAATCTTTGGAGGAAGGATTGAAGTGGGAGGTTTGTCAGCCTGGTCAGCATTTGCAAACTGCTCCATCCCTTGGGCAGCATCAGTTGTGGTCAGATGCAACCTGCATTTTGAATGGACTATTTCTTCCCTCCAACCCCCCCCCAAGTCTTCAAAGTTACAGTCTCTTGATTGTAAGAGAATGTTTGCTTTCTCTTTTAAAGTTGTGGTCAGAAAGGAGGGGGGAAAGGGCTCCAAGGCAGCTCTGAAATAGTGCAGTTACCTCATCTGATGGCTGTGCTTGGGTCTTGGTTGCATCTTTAACACTGCAGTTCACCTTCCTCAGAGTGCTTTTCCCTTCAGCTCCCTAATAAATCAGTTGAGCTGAGCCAAGTCTTCTGATTTTGCCTTCAGTGATGTGGGAGGGCTCACACAAGCAGCTTGGCCAGCCACCAGGGCACTCACCCAAAGTGGAAGGGAAGACCTGATGGGCTGGATTGTGCTGTCTCACACCAGGACAGATGGATCTGAAAGGGTTTTTCTTTTCTTTTTTGACATATATTTTTCTTTTTGTCATAAGCCTGAGGTGTTAAGTTTCATCACTGGAGACTGGTACAGCAGAAATTGTGTAATGATATCACCAGAGTTGTACGCATGCCAGCGACTGCTCTGGTACAACAGTCCTGGTGTATTGAAAACACAAGGAACCACCAAAATGGCTATAACCAGGAGCTCAGAGGGTTTTGTGTGGATACTTATTCCTCACTGGCCCTTCTCAAGCCAATAAACCATCTATACTGGTCAAACTGGCACTATTCTGGCCTTTTTCCCAACGTGGAGCTCTGGAGGACAAAATTCTGTGGAAGACATCGTCCCACTCTTGTGCTGGACTTGGTGATCCTGATGGGTCCCTTCCAACATAGCAGATTCTCTGACTTCCATCCCTGGTTACACTTCATTCCTCAGGCCTTAGAGGACATCCCAATATTTTTTTTCCTTAGCCCCATTTGAAAGAGAAGAAACTTTGACTATTTTTTTTTTTTTTTAACAAACTGGTTTTCTTTCCGCAGACTGAACAGATGTCACCACTCCCCTTGGTGCCCTTTAAACACAGAACCATAGAATCATTATTTTGGTTGAAAAAGATCATCTTTAAGATCATTAAGTCCAACAGTTGACCCAGCACTGCCAAGGCCACAACTAACCCATGGTCCCTCAGCATCACATCTACACAGCTTTGAAATCTCTCCAGGGATGGGGACTCCACCCCTGCCCTGACAGCCTTTTCAGTAACAATTTTTTTTCCTGATATCCAATCTCTTCCATGCCTCTGCACACTCCTTCCCCCCTAACTTGTTACAGAGTGCAGTGACACAGAGAAAGGGATGAGGGATAAAGTCAAAAAGCCACCGAAAGTCCCGATTTTATTTATTTTTTTTTGCATCACGCTGATCTTTAATAATTCCTGGCAATATTTCATGTATATAGCACCTTTTATCCCAAAGTGTATTACAGATTCCATAAATAAATGCAACACTGTGCTAATGAGGTCTTAGATCTGTCAAGGATGCAGCCTGAGGCCAGGTAACTGTGGGTATTTCTCATCAGAATCACTTTGGTCTCTCTCCAACCTTCATCCTGTATCAGAACGATTACAAGGCTGTCTCAAGCAAACGTGGTCCTTTGGCAATCAGCAGCAGGAAGGATGGAGGAAAAAGGCTGAGTTGAACCATGGGATGGAGGAAAGATGTTGCAATGAGAAAGAAATGCCTCAGCAGATCCTCATGGACAAGCAGAGGTGGTGGAAACAAAAGGGACCCTTGAACCAGGGCTGGGCTGCACCCCCAGGGAGGCAATGAGGAGATGGAGGATTTGAGAAGGTGAGGATTGGGAATGGTTTGTGGTGATGGGAGGGGTGGGCAGAAGGATTGGTTTTCTCTGTTTGGATGTAAACCAATCAGCCCCAGAACCAGAGACCAGGACCCAGGAAAATGACAGATGAAACATTGTTTGGGAATATGGGCATCTTGGGTCATGGTAAGGGTCAGTGGCAGCATCCAGTGGACTATCACATATCCCAGTGATGTGACCAGCTGTGGATTACCACAAAGTAAAGGGCAATGGGACTGAGGAATAAGAGAAGCTGAGCCTTATCTGTGAAAGTTCCTCATTTGAAGTAAGGGTGGATTAGAAATCGAAAAGTTATTGATGCCATAAAGTCACCCAGAATGATATTGGTCCCTTGCAGCTTACTCCCCCCATTTAGAGGTGCTTTGACTAACAGTCATAGAGGCTGTAGGGATAATAGAAGCAGCTTCTCAGTTATTAGGAGCTCTCAGAAGGATCTCTGTGTGCCAAGGAACCGTACTTTTGATTAGCACTGATGGGAGGTGTCAGTGGTTGGCCTCTGTTTATGCTGACATTAACAAGCATGGGGAGGAAAATTGTGTTGTCAAGCTCAAGTCAAGCAGAAATAATGGCATTTGAATTCTTCCCTCTGCATTCATGAAGTGATAGCAATTCTGGTCTTTAGCATCTATTTTATGTTTATGTGTGACAGCAAAAATCTTGTTGTGCAATATTGCTGCTTCCCTAGGATGAGTTTAATTTTGCCTTCTATAAAACTGTTCTTCTTTCTAAGGTTAGAAGACATCATTGTTTGCAGCCTTCACCTCCCCTCTGGATTCAGGCTCTTTCCCAACAAATAGAATCTGTCCTCCAAACCACACGTGGGCTGCAGGACTCCAATGCAAGCTCCTGTTACCCTGCTCTTTCAGGGAAGTCCCACAGTGCTAAATGAAATCCAGCTGATGTGTAGCTGCATTTTCAAAGATATCCACGTATCTGCCCATGTTTCATGCCTGTGCCATGAACTAGAAAGAAGGATGTGTTCAAGGATTCAGTTGTTCAGCAGATTTTGGGATGTTACTCCCATCTTCTGCTACAGACTCCCCAGGTAACCCTGGGAAAGCCCTACCATCCATTTTTCCTGCCTCACTTTCCTGTCTGTAAAAGAGGGGACACTCTCCTCTCAGCTTTTCTATCTTGCATTTGGATTAGGAGATTTTTTTCAGCAGGAATTGTCTCTTACTTGGTGTCATTTGTGAGGCCTGGATCTATGCTGGGGTCTTCAGACAAGTGTCAGTGCATCAGTTTTCACTCCAGGTGAGCACAGCAATCTGTGCTGGCTCTCAGCAAGGACTTGGTGGCTTTGGGGCACAAGAGGACACACCCCAGCATAGCAGCATCCCTGCAGGTGTTGATGCTGTGGTGACTTACAGGGAAACATCTTTCAGGTTGAAATTGTTGTGGCCACAGTTGACTTCTTACCCTCATGAGTAACCCCAAGAGCCACAAAATTCCAATTCCTATGATTTCACTTGGCTCCTTATTTAACCTGAAAAGCCAAGGTGTACCCAAAGCTCTCCTCAGTTATTCACCTCTTGCTGTTTTTCTGTGGAAAGTGAACACAAGTGTATCCCCCATCTCAGCTTTGAACCATAGGACTGGTTTGGGTTGGAAGGAAACTTGAAGATCATTTAGATCTCCTCCCACCAGACCAGTTCGGTCCAAGCACCATTCAGCCTGGTCTGGAACACTTCTACTCAGCTGTTTACTTCTGGATTTAAAATTATCCATCTCAACCATCATCAAAGCTTATAGGAATGAGCTGGTTTGCCATCCTTACTCCTGAGTTCCTGTGGCCCTCAGTATCTTCAATGGCTTCAAATGAGCTGAACAGTGCAACCTTTGCTGAGTGATGGTGACTGGGCACAGGTGAACTTCCAGCAACAAGAAAATGTGAAGTGAGGAAAGAGATTTAAAACAACTCATCTTGGCAGAAGAACACCTGGATTAACCAGAGGATGATACCTTCTTCCATAACTTCTTGCCCTTTAAAATACAACATGTTAATTGTCACGCGGATAGGCTGACAGGTACATTAAAGACAGACTGAGGGTGTAACTGTTAGTCAACCAGAAGAATCATTTTCATACGTTTCAAAAACCCCACCACAACTGATTCCTTGGCTGGTAGGTGCCCCCAGGCAGAGTGTTTCGCTGGAGGTGTTCAATATGTTCCTGAAAGGAGACACTAAAAAAAAAAATAAAAAAATAATCAAGAGAGAGATGCAGTGTTCATCAAAGCCCCAAGATGTGCAGAGCCCCTTCAGCCAAGTGAGTCCCACTCAAGGGAAAGCAAATTAAAATATTGAGAGCTCCATGTGGATGCTGGGGAGATGTGGGGGCAGCCAGGACACCACGGGCAGGCAGGAGGCAGATTCAGGGGGATGCAGAGTCCTCTCCCAGTGCAATCAGTTTGAGTGGCTGGAGTTGACGTGGTGCCTGCTGGGGGGGGGAGGGGGTTAGACCAGGAAAAAAAAGGATTTTTGTCCTCTTTTGGAGGTCGGGTGTTGGGAAACTCTTGGCAAAGAAGAGTAGAAGAAGAAAAATGTACTTGCTTTGGAGACAAGTGGTTTCACCAACCCTGTAAGAAGGGAGGAGAGAGAAGAGGTGGGGGGTGACTTCACAGAGTGTCCATTCTGAAGCTGAGTTTCACTCAAACAAAGCCAACAAAAAATCCATCAGAAAATCAGGGAGATGCTCACCCTGTCCAAGTAGTCTGGATAAAAGGGTTGTCACATTTGTCACATTTTCTGCTCACCCTCTCTTTCCTGCTGAAACCCCCCTCAGCACACACCAGATGGTCACAGGACAGTTGCTGATTTCAATCACTCACCCAGGATCTTCCTGTGTCAGTCCAGGGGAAGAGGCATTTCTAGAGGACAGCTCACTCTCTGATGAGATTTTTTAGGCAATTGGGTGGGCGTCAGCATGTATTAGTGGGTTTATGACCTTCAGCTAAAATTTAGATGTTGGACCCATGAACTACGTGTTTAACAGATCTCTAGACAGGTACTCTGCACACCTTGTCACTTTTCTATCTCTTTTTAATGATTTTTTCTTCCTTTTTTAATTTTCTTTTTTTTCTTCTTTTTTCTTTTCTTTTTTTTCTTGCTTTTTTCTTTTCTTTTTCCTTTTTTCTTTTTTCTTAATTATTCTTCTTTTTCTTTTTTCCTTTTTTCCTTTTTTCCCTTTTTTCATTTTTTAATTCTTTCTTCTTTTTTCTTTTTTCTTTTTTCCTTTTTCTTTTTTCTTTTTTCTTTTTTCTTTTTTCTTTTTTCTTGTTTCTTGTTTTCAGTTTTATTTTCTTGTTTATTTTCTTTTTTCTTTTCCTTATCTTTCTTTTTTCTTTTTTCTTTTTTTCTTTTCTTGCTTATTTTCTTTTTTCTTTTCCTTCTTTTCTTCCTTTTTTCTTTTCTTTAATTTCTTTTCTAATTTTTCCTTTTTTCTTTTTTCTTTTTTCTTGGTTTTCCTTCTTTTTTCTTTTTCCTTTTTTCTTTTTCCTTTTTTCTTTTTTCTTTATTCTCTTTTTTCCTTTTCTTTCCTTTTTCCTTTTCCTTTTTCCTTTTCCTTTTTCCTTTTCCTTTTCCTTTTCCTTTTCCTTTTCCTTTTCCTTTTCCTTTTCCTTTTCCTTTTCCTTTTCCTTTTCCTTTTCCTTTTCCTTTTCCTTTTCCTTTTCTTCTTTGTTTCTTTTCCTTCTTTTTTCTTTTCTTTTTTCTTTCTTTACAATATTATTATTTAATTTCCAGCAGTTATTTTCCATAACTGCTCACACCCCTGTTGCTGGGGCTGCAGGGGGGGTTCAGTTCCTTCATTTACCTGTCAGGAGGACATTTCTCACCTCTGCCCTGCTCAGATCTGTTCTGATGGATTTCCTGAGCTGATTCCCCTGCCTGCCTCACAGATCCCTTTGTCTCCTTCATTAACATAATTACTTCCCTGCATTAACTGATGCCTGTAATAAAAATCTCTGTTCCTCCTCTTGGAAGCTGTAGAGCTTGATAGCAGGGTAATAAAAGTCAACTGTGTGAGTGGCTTAACAAATGACTTTGGTTCAGCAGAGCTCCCTTTCCCCAGTGCCCTTGGCACCCCAGGAGCTCAGGAGCTGATGTGCTGACAGTTCTGCTCAATCCAGAAGGCTCTAGAAACTTCTTCAGAGAGTTCACCTGGATTGTTTGCCTGCTGATAGCAAAGAGCAGCTGCGAAATAAGGGGAAATTCCTTTTGTTGCATGGGAAAAGCTCCGTTTGTGATTGACATTCAGAGCTAGAAATACTTAGAAGAAGCAGAAATTGGTTTTTTTTAAGCTTTGTTCTACATTTACAATTCTGTGTCCAGTGAATTGCATGCATTGACTGTGGATTTATTCTTTCTAAGAACTAGTTTCCATTCTGAGATTACTTTTGCCCCATTTTGTCTCTTTCTGACACCCATAGAAATTATTTCAGGATTGGAAAATAAATCTTACAGTAAGAGCTCACTCTGTCTACCCTGTTGCAGTCAATAGGAGATGGATTGCTGTCTTTAAAAGTGAATTGCTGAGAGGAAAATACTGGATGCTGAGAGGAAAATGCTGGATACTAATGGGCTCTTTACTCCAGACTGGAGTGCAAGATGGCAAGGAGAAAAATATTGAGGGTAGAACACTTACTAAGCAAACTGCTAAGGGAATTATTGTTTTCTCTGTGTCTTGAAGTTTGTGATCAGCCCTCTTCAGTTGACTGAATATGTCTGTTTAGTGCCTTTCTACATGACCTGAGGGAGGTATTTGAGACATCTGCATGGGGCTGGCAGGGTCTATGAGGGAATTGAGGTCTTGTGAAGTGGGAGGGCTCTGTCTATAATAATATATAATAATTGTCTATATATAAAAAATGTCAATAATAATAATAATAATAATAATAATAATAATGGCACTAACACCCTGCTGCTAAATCAAGTCCCTAGGCTCTGATTTTATATATAGATTCAGGGGAGAAGTTAGTACTTTCAGGCTGTGATATGTTTGACCTGCTCTTTAGGATTAGGTGACTTGCCCCCTTGACTGTTTTTAGATGGGGTGAAGAGCTCAGATTGAGGCACCTATTCCACCTGGAAAGCTGGAATTGAACCCTGGTTGTCATGGCCATCTTCATACCCTGTGTCACAAGAGCACCATTTTGCAGAATTATATTCTGCTTTTATCCCAGTTGAGAAGGCACCATGACCTGTGTGCCTCTGACTCCTGAGCCATTTGATACCTTCTGCACTAAGCAGGCAAATTGCCCTGGCTCTGCAATTAGAGTAATTAGGAAAAGAGATGTTTTGAGCTACTGGCATCTCTAAGAATAAAACATTTCATCTGAATTGAAGTGCGCTGATCAAAGTTTGAGCATTAAGATAACAATAGAGCAATTAGGGAAATTTTCAAAATGAAAAGCTTGTGTGGGTGGAAGTAGTTTCTTACAGAACTGTCATCAAAACATCTGAACTCTTTAAGAATGCTCCTGTTTCCTTTTGTTTTGAAATTACACATTTAGGAGCACAACACAGTAACATGGCTGTATCATCTGCTGGTGTCATCTTTCCTTTTCTACCTTTTTTTCTCTGTCTCTCCAGAAGAAATGTTGCAAATCCCAGCAGGATGTGGGCAGGTCTGTTTCCCAGGTTGTGAATCTGAGAACAAGGTCTGACTGGTGAAATTTCCATCAGCCTACACGCAGAAGTGCCTAAAGCACATGTAGGGACAAATGCAAACAACAAAAAAAGCAACCTTGTCCAGCAAGGGTTATTCTCTTGGACTGTCATTCATTTCTGAAATTAAAAAGAAAACGTGGAAAGATTCACAGCGAATGAAAACCCATCTAATGGGCTCCAACAGAGTGTGATCTCCCAGTCTGCAGTGCTGCCTCGTGAAAGAAAGAACCTGAGGGTGGAAAACAAAAGAAATCAAGCCTGGAAAATAGTGCAGATTGCACCTTGCTGCAGGCAGCAAGGGATCTGCTGTAAAACACCCTGGCTCAGGCTGATCAAAGAAGGCTCCATCTCACTGACAAGTGAAGTGATTTTCCTGGTACTGGGAAAAGGGATGAACTTTTAGCAAATGCCTCTGAGCATAACTGAAAGTGCAGGAACCTCTCTGACTCTGTAATGAGTCCAGCTGAGGCTGAAAGCATCTCACTACACCCAGAGGGATCCAGACTTGTCACCACTGTGGCAAATTCTCCTTTTAGAGGGATTCAGTCCAGAGCGTCTTCTTCTGCAATTGAGATGATCTTATAAAGCTGTTCATGAGGGAAGGTAAAAAAAAAATAATTTGGGCTCCACCAGTTGCCCCAGTGTAGAAGCTGCCCCAGATGAGGTAACCACCAGTTCATAAACATCAGGAGGCATCCAGGCAACGTAACTTGGGATGGGTTGAGGATATTTTATTGCTGGCAAACGTGAATCAAATTAACCTGCCTCACACCTTTGCCATGGAGAATCCTTGCTGATCAGCAGCTACATGGGACCCTTCAGAGGTTCCATGTCCAGGGATGAATTCCTTGCTGTGAGTGCAGGCTGGTGGGTGTCCCTGGGGAGAGCACAGAGGCCCCTGAAGAGCATCCCAAAAGGGAGGAAGGAGTGATGATGTCCTTCAGTACATCCTTCCTCCCTCCTTCTCATGGCTCCAGCACCATGAGTGGTGGAGCTGGTTGATTTTCACCCTCTTGGAGCAATGTATTTGCATGTGTTTGGGTTCCAGGGCTGATTTGCTGTTTGAAAACTCGTTTTCTCCAATCCCTTTGAGTTGTACATTTATCTCCATTTTTCACTAACTGGGATGAGGGAGCTGTTTAGGTACCAGGCTGAGAAGTGTGCTGCAAATTCTGGGGACAGTTCCTGTGACAAACACATAAAACTCCCTCAGATGCACAGTACTGGCTGCACAGATACTCTCATCGTGATGGATGAGTGCCAAGCCCAAAAAGGATTCCCAGCACAGATTATGCGTCCAATCTCATGTCTTTGGCTTTGCTTAATATTTTTTCTTATGTCAGCCACCTCTTTTTTTTGTCCAGGTTAGCAAGCCTGGAGTCTCCTCTTTCCAGTAGTCCTTTAAAATCAAAACCTCAGGGCCATTTCATCTGGGATGTTGAGAGTGGCTGAAGAATGAACGGAGGAAACTGAATGTGATGGGTGACACTGGTGTCCTGTCCACCTCTCTTGAAGCTGACTTCAAGAAAATAATGCTGTATTAGATCTTTGATCATTAGGTAGCAGGAGAACAAGTCATGGGCAGCAGAGCTGAGAGCTCACCTCCCTCTCCTGGGGCAATGCACAGGCACCCATTTTGCATTGTTTTGGCATGTGGCATTGGCACATGTACATTTTTCTTCATTTTGACTTTGCTTTTAGCCTGCTGGGACAACCTAACTGCCTGTGTTCAGCCCAGCTGACCACAGTATCTCCAGCTGTCCAAGGTCCAGCATCAGATAATCTAAGGTGGTGGCTTCTTGATTGCTCTGAGCTAATCTAAGTGGCTGATTGCAGAGAGTGAAACTGCAGCTGGAGTCCAGCCTGCAGATACCAGGGAAGCAGCAGATGAAGTGGTGGATTTTTAAGGCTTCTAGGTCTTGCTGTAGCCCCCAGACTCCATCCATCAACAAACTCTCAGCAACACGGAGAGTTTGAGCAACTCCCCAGAGGAAAGAGTCTCTCAAACAAAGAGGAAAGAAAGGGATGCGTGCTTAAAATGTTCAACACATCCTAATTAGTAAATAAGTGTCATTTACATAAAGCACAAGGAATTGCTACATGGCAGTATTTTGCTGCTTGTGAACTTTCTGTGTGTAGTAGAAGAGAAAAACCCCACCAAATAAATGCAAATGGATGCCAAAGGAAACAAAGCTGCAGGTTAAAAATGGAGATTTAGGTCCAAATCTTTCTTTGAAGATAGAGTCAGCAGAAATCTTCCTCAGCTTGCTCAAATTCAGAGAGTAAGCTTCCCAAGTGCTGGAGTCTTTGAGGGTAGGAACATGGGCAGGGGATCCAAGCCGCAGCATCGCTGCCTCTTTCATCACCACAAATACAACCTGACATTAATCAACTGAGGACAACTGGATGTTCCCAACCCCAAGCAACCTTCACCTCTGCAAAGTACATCCATATAACTCTTTACAGCACCAGGTTATCTTATTTTGTGCAAGTCAAGCTGTTAATCATTTATTTGATTTCTCAGGGAAAGTCCCTCTCTCGGTTTTCTCTCCTGAACCTTTTGCCCCTTGAGGACTGTTTTCTGTTGGCACGATGAAAGTCAGGGGGGAGTGCCAATTATCTCTGATGTTTATTCATGATCTGCTGAGTTTCTGTGCTAGCTGAAGCTATGCTGTACTGATAAATATACTACCAATACCAATGTACTCCATGCTGGTTATGGAGGAGAGCGCGGCCTTGTGAGCTCTTCACCTTCCCAGGCAGCGTGAAGCAAATCTATATTTTTCCAGGTAAATTTTCACCCTTAATTGCAGTGAAGAAAATCAGAATCAGTGAAAAATCACTGAGGAAAATTGGTGTGAAGGAAGAGGCAGTGCTGGAAGATGTGGGGTTTTTTATGGCTAGAGGCAGAAGCTGAAGGCCTCAAAGGTCTACGTGCTGCTCATATCCATGGATATGGTGGGGATTTGTGGAGGTTTTTCCACACCTATACTGTTCAACCTACATCTGAGAAATTGCTTTGCTGAAATGAACAGCAAGTTTCTCAGTCAGTGTCTGCTTCTAGGACTGATAACTCCATGTTTATAGTTACAGCTGGAGAATGGGCTACAGAACCAGGGATGCTCAGCTCTGAGGAACATTTTGCCCTTTGGAAGGAAAAAAGGAGTAAAAAGGTCACATCTGCAGCTCTCCTTTGGGGAGGAAGGGACAAGAGAGATGCCAGAACTGACCAAACAGAGTATTCCATCCCATACACCTCATATTCAGTATAAATTTGAGGGATCACGAGGGTCAAACCCCTTTCTGCTTCCCTTCCTCGCCTGTTCCCTGTTTGCTTCAGCATCCTGGGAGGATTCCATCCCTTCCTCTGCCTGTGCTCCTGATCCATTCCAGCCTGAATCTGTGTGTTCCTGCCTCCAGCTCCCAACTGCTCCTGACCCCAGGATTCCAGCCTGGACTTTCCCAGGGCTGCCCTGCAGCCCCGGGGGTGACGTGAGAGTTACTGGGGGAAACGGGGGAGGAACATGGTAACAATTTTCCTGTATATTTGTATATATTTAATATTTTTACCTATTTATCATTCCTGTTTCATTAAAGTTGTGTAGTTTAGTTTCCAACCCCATAAGTCTCTCTCTCTTATTCTCTCTCCTTTCCTTATCAGGGAGGAGAGGGGGATGAATAGAGAGCATCTGTTATTGGGTTTAGTTGCCAGGCCGGTGTTAAACCCTGACAGATTTATTGACATTTGTTTAGCAACACACATGAGCTAGCACAGACTGGAGGACATGAAAAGCTTTGCAAGACAGGCAGTACACAAGTGAGGAGTGCATCTTCACCTGGATTTGCAGAGGGACTTGACAGTGGAGCTGGGAGAAGCCTAGAGGTGTCATTTGAGTAACTTCTTCTTCCCAGGATATCACTCAGGTGATGCTCAAGGCTGGGTGGTCGATGCTTTGTGGAGGTGGTAAGATGTGCTGGGAAGAGCATGAAGGGAACCAGGGCACTGAAAAAGCAGTGTGGGCATCTAAATAAACTTCTCATCACATAATTTTCAGAGGTTTTTCTTTCTCCTACTATTTCTAACCCTGAAAGTCTTTCCTCTTTGGACTCCACATTTTATAACTTTATTATTTATG
Source organism: Florisuga fusca (assembly GCA_038090715.1). Lineage (NCBI taxonomy): Eukaryota > Metazoa > Chordata > Aves > Apodiformes > Trochilidae > Florisuga > Florisuga fusca. The sequence continues at coordinate 796,795 of JAAWXA010000060.1, read as the reverse complement.
AGTTTCTATCAGCTGAAGAGAAGCAGATCATGTTTTATTGATGCTCTCTCAGAGTAATCACAGGCTATATATGGCACTTGGAATGTTTCCATTCCTCCACTTTGTCAGGGATTTCAAGGCTTGTAACTGCCCTCCCCACAACAAAAAGTGCTGCAGATTTCCGAAGGACTTTAGTTGAGAGATAGTATTGTGACATTTTATTTAAAAAAAAACAAAAACAAGACTTTGTTTCCTTCATTTTTTTTTAAAAAAATTACTTTTTATTAGTTATCACGACCTGGAAAACAAACCAAAACAAAACAGAAAAATACACACACAAAAGGGAGAAAGAAAAAAAGAAGAAAATAATTGAACTCACTTTGTCATAGATCCCTTTTCCTCCCCAACATATGTTCACGTGCTGCTGTATTGCATTTGATCTTTGATTTTGGATGCCTCACCTACCTTGAATCAAGTCAGCAGTTGCCAGAATCATGGGAAAACAGCACTGGGAGGTTCCCCAGGGCATTTGGGGATTTAAGGATATTTTGTAAAAGCAGTCATAAACTCAGGACCTTGCAGATGGTCCTCATGTACCTGCTGCCCTGGCTCTGTTAAGGAATAAATGGTGAAGTGTGTAAGAAGTCCCACAGAGAACTGTATGGATTTTATATGCATATGCATTGTGCTTATTAATATGCAGAAAGGAAGAACTTGTGCTTTATTCTCTAGAGCCACATTCTCAAAAAAACAACAAACTGAGCATGACTGCAGTGCTCCAGGCACACCAACAGGAGCAAAGCCCCCAGCAATAAGAGAAGAACAGGTTCATCTCATTTTCCTGGGAAATTAACAGCACCAGGAACATTTTATTTATTTTATTTTATTTTATTTTATTTTATTTTATTTTATTTTATTTTATTTTATTTTATTTTATTTTATTTCTTTGCAGCTATCCACAGAGGCAACATGCCTGTAGGTGCCTTAGGTTTTGGCAGCATCAGAAAAAAAAAAAAAAAAAAAAAATTGGACTGGAGGAGGGCAGTGGTCCTCACCTGCACCTTGGTTTTTATCCAGACAAGGTGGGTCAGGTTGAGGGGAGGATTTCTTAGCATCATAGGATTGCTGAGCATCAGCTGAGCTCTGGGGAGGGTCCTTGTGGTCCTCACAGGTGTGTGGAGTGGGTAAGAAGTTTCTGCTCAAGGTGATGCACTGGGGAAGGTGCCAAATTAATAACAGGTCCTGTTGGCCTTAAAGAGCTGCTGGGCAGCACTGGAGGGTGAGTGGAGAGGTGGTGGTATCTGCAAGGAGCTGAGGAACAACCAGACATGAAACCTTCTTCCTGAGGCTCTGCCTGACCTGGTAACATCCTCTTGGACCATTGCTGTGACAAAGCAGGTGGAGAGGATCTCCATCCAGAGCCTGAGCATGAGATACAGAGCACTGTTTCAGCAGGAGAAAGCTTTCCTAAAAGCATTCTCTCTCATGAGAGTTGGAGTAGCTAAATCCTAGGCTGCCCCATTTTTTTTTTTTCCTGCAGGATGAAGTTTTCTGGTCCCGTTGGCTCTGGTTGACAGAACTATCCCACATGAGTTTCCAATTTATTTTTTTTTTAAATTTTTTTTTGGTGCTGATCCTTACAGGCATGTAAATCTCTCATGTCAAAGGTGAACTGGTTCTACACTGTCCCACAACAAGGGTGGTGGCCCATCCTGTCCTTCAGTGGCCCCTTGCTGGGTCCCTGGCCCATGGGCTTTGGGCAACTGAGCTGGAAGGGACAGAGGGGATCAAGAGGGCAGGATTGAAGCTGGGGCATGGTACAGCTCCTATCAGTCTTGGAGAAACCTGGGCTGGTGGGAGGTGTCCCCTGAAAAATCCTGGTGCATCTTTTGCTTCTTAAAAGCAGGAGTGGGAATGGAGCACTCAGCTTTAGGATTTTCCCAGATTCACCCCACACTTTCTCTAACATGATCAGAAAATAGAATTAATCTTAGGAGGTGTTTATTATGGGTTTTTTTGAGTGGGGGCTGGAATGCCTTTGGTGGGAACCACTTTTGCAAAAGGTGCTTTGGTGTGTCCCAGGGATATGGGATGGATGGCCAAGCTTCCCACCTGAAAGATCTTAAGGTTCTGCAGAGTTACTACCAGGTGCAGATGCCTTCTGCTTCTCCATCTCTCCTTTGGAAAGATGTTTGGTTCTCTGGGGCTGTTTTTAAACTATTTTAATTCTCCACAGATGGAGCTGGCTTAAGAAACAACCTCTCATGGAAACCCTTTCTTCATTCATGAACATGCAGCCCATCTCCTTCTTGCTGAATTTGCACCAGTAATATTGCAGAAGAGAGAGATAGCAGGGGAGCATCATGTAG
>JAAWXA010000060.1:782918-794430 GCA_038090715.1 Florisuga fusca | reverse complement strand
CTGCAGGGCAGCCTGGAGGTGCAGCAACAAATAAATCCTGCTGCTTTACACTGTCAAGTGGATGCAGGTGCAAGATCTGCCATGGAAAAAAAAAAAAAAAAATTGGACTGGAGGAGGGCAGTGGTCCTCACCTGCACCTTGGTTTTTATCCAGACAAGGTGGGTCAGGTTGAGGGGAGGATTTCTTAGCATCATAGGATTGCTGAGCATCAGCTGAGCTCTGGGGAGGGTCCTTGTGGTCCTCACAGGTGTGTGGAGTGGGTAAGAAGTTTCTGCTCAAGGTGATGCACTGGGGAAGGTGCCAAATTAATAACAGGTCCTGTTGGCCTTAAAGAGCTGCTGGGCAGCACTGGAGGGTGAGTGGAGAGGTGGTGGTATCTGCAAGGAGCTGAGGAACAACCAGACATGAAACCTTCTTCCTGAGGCTCTTCCTGACCTGATAGCATCATCTTGGACCATTGCTGTGACAAAGCAGGTGGAGAGGATCTCCATCCAGAGCCTGAGCATGAGATACAGAGCACTGTTTCAGCAGGAGAAAGCTTTCCTAAAAGCATTCTCTCTCATGAGAGTTGGAGTAGCTAAATCCTAGGCTGCCCCATTTTTTTTTTTTTCCTGCAGGATGAAGTTTTCTGGTCCCATTGGCTCTGGTTGACAGACAGAACTATCCCACATGAGTTTCCAATTTTTTTTTTTTTTTAATTTTTTTTTGGTGCTGATCCTTACAGGCATGTAAATCTCTCATGTCAAAGGTGAACTGGTTCTACACTGTCCCACAACAAGGGTGGTGGCCCATCCTGTCCTTCAGTGGCCCCTTGCTGGGTCCCTGGCCCATGGGCTTTGGGCAACTGAGCTGGAAGGGACAGAGGGGATCAAGAGGGCAGGACTGAACCCAGGGCATGGTACAGCTCCTGTCAGGCCCTGTGGGTCTTGGAGAAACCTGGGCTGGTGAGAGGTGTCCCCTGAAAAATCCTGGTGCTTCTTAAAAGCAGGAGTGGGAATGGAGCACTCAGCTTTAGGATTTTCCCAGATTCACCCCACACTTTCTCTAACATGATCAGAAAATAGAATTAATCTTAGGAGGTGTTTATTATGGTTTTTTTTTGAGTGGGGGCTCACCTGAAAGATCCTAAGGTTCTGCAGAGTTACTACCAGGTGCAGATGCCTTCTGCTTCTCCATCTCTCCTTTCAAAAGATGTTTGGTTCTCTGGGGCTGTTTTTAAACTATTTTAATTCTCCACAGATGGAGCTGGCTTAAGAAACAACCTCTCATGGAAACCCTTCCTTCGTTCATGAACATACAGACCATCTCCTTCTTGCTGAATTTGCACCAGTAATATTGCAGAAGAGAGAGATAGCAGGGGAGCATCATGTAGGATTTTTATTTGAGTTCTCAAGGATCCTTTGTATCTGGAAAGAAGTAAAAGCATCAGCATCGTGTGACTATCCACATTTTCAAGCAAGGCCAACAGAAATGTTCATTTCTCCAATCTGAAAAAGTTCTATCTCTGAAAATGCAAGTCTAAACTCCTGAAGATATGAACCAGCACAACTCTGCAAGATTTGACAGGAGAACATCAGCTTCAGACACTGATTTGCATTAATTGGGATATTTTCTTGGAGAGGTATATGAAATTTATACCAGTGAAGACCCAAGGTGACTGCCATCGAGTTACTCTGACATATCCCACTGTGACTTTGGTGTGTGCAGAGCTGTGTTATCTCTGGATCCTGCTGCTGGATCCTTCCCAGCTTGCCATGGCTTTATTAACCAGGACTCACCTTCAGCTCCCACATGGTGAGAGGATTCACATTTTAGGAGGCTAATTTTTCACAATGGGAACTAGCAACCTTTGGAATAATCTCCTCAAGCAAGTAATCTGTTCCCCAACATTGGACAATTTTACAATTCAGCTGGACAGGGTGCTGGGCCATGCTGTCCAGACTATTCTATTACTAAGAAAGGTTGGACCAGATGATCCTTGAGGTCTCTTCCAACCTGGAATTCTCTGACTCTATAACCCTCCAGACTGTGAAATTGCTCAGCCCCTCATCCACATGAACTGCCAGCATGAATTAGGTTTACTGTGGTTGTTTTGATGGTCTCTGTGCTAAGCAGAGACAACACTGCAAATACCTGCATGTAGAAATGTGAAGAACTTAACAATGCCACCATATGTTCACTAAAGGAGATGCTTTGGTTCCAGTTTTGCAGAAGGTGAAGGATGTGAAGAGTGGATGCACGTGGCAGAGGGAAGGCCTGATATCTGTGTGAAGTTAACAGCATATTTGTGGTCCTTCAGCCTGATGCTTTTTCTATAAGGGCAAAATGATTTTTCCACGAGTCACATATTGGTAGCTAGAAGGTAAAAAAAAACCCCTCATAAATCATTAATGCAAATAAAGAGCTCTGGTTGAGCATCCTTAAGGAAGCTGAACTGCAAGCAACTGTCCTGGGTCCTCCTTTACTGTGAAATTCTCCTTTAACAGAGCTGCAGGCAAAACCCCAGTGCTTTGGTTATTCTGAGCATCTGTGTGTTTGACCCAGTTACTGTACAGTGTCTGTCAGCTGAGAGCAGCATTTAATACAGATGTGCCTGGTGCTGGAAGCTAATTAGTATCTCCTTTGTAACTTACTCAGGAGGGGGATGAGGAGGTGGTGGGAAGAGAGGGAAGTGTTGAAGAAAGTATTTCAGGAGCTTGCAGAAGTTTAATTTCAAGTGTCATGAGGGCTGTTTCTGCCCCCAGTTTGATGCTATTTAACCTTTTCTGGACCAGCCCAGTAGCTGGTGGAAATCATAGGACAGAATCATCATGGTTGGAAAGGACCTTCAAGATCATCGAGTCCAAGCATCAGTCTTACACCACCTTAACCACCAAATCATCTCCTGAAGCACCACATCTCCCTCTTCTTTGAACAACCCTGCTTTGAACACTCTTCCACCACCTCCCTGGGTAACCTGTTCCAATGCTTCACCACGCTTGCAGTGAAGAAATTTTTCCTCATATATAAGCTGAGGTTCCCCTGGCACAAAAATCATCAGTGCCTGGACGTTCTGCACTAGCCAGGGAGTGAATTGGAACCCCAGGTTGGAGAACACAGTTCTGGAAGGAGGCAGCATCTGGGAGATCCCATTATTTCAGTGACAATGCCAAGCACAGCTGGTTTGGCAGTCTGGAGGGTTTGGGGCACCCATCACTCGCTTTGTACTCATTCTTGGAGACCAAAGATGTCCTCATCTTGATGAATCCCTGGGATCAGGGCTGCACTGGGAAGCAGGATTTGTAGATCTGCTGTGTGGGCAGCTCTGAAAACAGAAGGGGTAAAGGGTTTTATATCAACCCCCTTGGCTCTCCATTACAAAATTGAGTTGTAAGTGCCCAATAATCACATCATGCCCTGGAGGACCAGATTCACTCTCCCACGTGCTGCATGGAAAATGAGTCCAGCATGAGCAGGATACATGGGACTGACCATGTATATGATTTATACACAACATCCATGTGCTAAAGAGGCATTTATCCAGGATTTCTGTGCAGCTTGTGTCCATGGCAGAGCCATGATGGAGGAGCTGGTACATTTGTATTTGCAGGGGATGTGTTAATTAATTGGTGGCCTCCCTGGCAGTGATCAAAAAAGACCCAACACTGTGCAAAGAAAGGTTAGGAGCAATGCTGCCTCTCAGACCAGACCTCAGTCCAAAGCTTTGATGTCTAATGGCCATTAAAATGAATAAAAACCACTTCCCAGAAGGATGATGTTCATTTGGCTGGATTCTCACTCAAACAATTACACTGAGGACCATCAGAGTCTTGACTTGGACTTCTGGCTGCCCTAACACTGTGGTTTTGAAATTCTCTCTGTTAAATAGAGGCAATATTGCAAACCCCTTCTTGTGGAAATTTCAAGATGTCAGTGATAACACTGTGTATTTCTCTGAAGTACGTTCATGCTCCATTTCCAGTCCTGAGTCATTCTGTTTGATCAGAAAACCTGATCTCCTGTAGCTCCGGATGCTGTGCAGTGAGCAAATGGTGCCTTGTCCAAAAATATTCCTAGGCAGGGAACAGTACAATGGAAAGCAGGGTGAATTTTTATGGTTAAAACTTATTTCCAGGGGTAGACATTCAGATTTAGAGGCACCTGAATGCTAATTGTTGGTGTCGTCAATTTACCTGTGTAGAAATCAGAAAAAACAGCAAATCTGAAAAACACTTAAATTGTTCCTTTTTTCTGCTTTTCAGAGTGAAAGCTCTCAGCTTTCTGATCCCAATGGAATATCAAATTTTAAATGTGCCATTTAAGCAAAAAATCCTTTGCTGAAGAATCCTTGAAATGTTTGAAGCTGAAAGAGTTATTTACTGCAGAACACCTTTGAACCACTGGTTACCTTTAGCATTTTGGGGGGAAAAAAAGACTTTTTAAAATCCTTTTTTTTTTTTTTTTCTTTCCAAATTATGAGCAAGCTGAGAAAAACACTGCTCTTGTAGCCTCTCAGTGTCAAGAGAGGCTCTGGGCTGCAGCTGATGAAAAGCTGCTGTGTAAGCAGAACTTTGTGTTATTCTCTGTATTTATAAAACATGAGTATTTTTTCCCCTCTTTGACTTGTGCTATTACATTTATATGGGAAAGTGGCATATTTTTCCTTCAGGTGCTATAAACTTCTATCTGAAGATGCAGCTATAAACTTGCTTTTTCCTGCCATTGAAATTAGGATGAAAATAAATAATAATCCAGGGGCTTTATCTGTCCAGGCAGGTCTGCCTGATGTACCAGAGACATTTATAACCCCTTTTTGTGGTTGGTCCCTGGAGTCTCCAGGAGAAGGGACTCTAGACCTTCAAAAAAAATTTTTGCTGACATCACTGGCTGGATTTATAATGAGCTCTGGGAATTTGTAGCCCTGATGCCAACATGGACACAGCCCTTGTTCAGGCAGCTGAGTATCTTCATTTTCCTGATGGGTCTCTTAGTGAAAACAGCAAATGGTCCCTGACCCATGGTGACTCCAAACTGTGCCTGCAGAATGGATGGGAAAGTGTTGGCTGGAAAGTTGCCCTGGGTCCAAACAGTGACCAGAGCTTTTCTAGGGGCTTCAGTGTGTGGGTGAACCTGTGCAAGTGTTTGGCTGATGGAGAGTTTCTCCTGGGTTTTTTTTTGGTTTGTTTTTTTTTTTTTTTTCAAATCAGGTCAGACTTTTCCAGGGCACCAACCTGCTCTGGATGGTTTATCTTCTTATAGAAGGACACAGAGCTCCTGGAAGGTGTCCAGAGGAGCCACTCAAATGCTCAGAGGGCTGAGCACCTCCCTGGGAAGCCAGGCTGAGGGATTGGGGTTGTTCAGCCTGGAGAAGAGGAGGCTCCCAGGTGAGCTCAGAGCAACCTCCCAATATCTGAAGGGGCTACAAGAAAGCTGGGGGAGGGCTTTGGACACGGGGGGGTAGGGAGAGGACAAGGGAAATGGGTTAAAACTTGAAGAGGGGAGATTGAGGTTGGACATGGGGAGGAAATTGTTTAATTTGAAGGTGGTGAGACCCTGGAACAGGGTGCCTGAGGATGTTGTGGCTGCCCCATCCCTGGAATTGTTCCAAGCCAGGCTGGATGGGGCTTGGAGCAACCTGGGCTGGTGGGAGGTGTCCCTGCCCATGGCACAAGGTTGGAACTGGATGATCTTTAAGGTCCCTTCCAACCCAAACCATTCAATGATTCTATAATTCTATCTTTGTAGCTTCAGAGAAAAGAGGGATTTTCTGCTAATAACAGCACAGAACAAAATCTGGAGAGCTTAAAATCTGGTGTTAACACTGACCTTGTTCAGGGCCAACATTATTGTAATTGCCACATTACCTCATTAGACATTCCTTCATCTGTAAATCTTTAGAATAAGAGTTTTCTTTTCTTATCTTCTTTGAGACCTTCTGAACAGCTGTCTGGAGGCATCCAAGGCATCTGCAAGAGGATGGAAGATATTCTGCAGATGTAACAGGAAGATCTCTGTCCTCTGGAGCAATATTTGGAGCTTGATGAGAGAGCCTGAACCATCTCAAGTGGCACTGGGCACTTCTGTGTGGACATCTGAACTAAGTCTGTTCCTTAAAAGTGGTGAGGATGTCCATGACAACGTTGACTACAGGTGAGATTCATGTATAAATTAAGATACTTCCATGATTTCCAAGTCTTGGATGGCTGGGCTGTCAAACCGTCAGTCCAATAACCCACTGGATTATTTTGTTCTAATTCATCTTAACCCCAGAGCAGCTTAGATTGATGATTTCATCACAAAATAGACATGATAATGCATAATCATGGACTTGAGTTTATTTACAAAACCACAAAAAGATGAGGCTTTTTCCAGTAAATAATAGAGGGCATGGATACATTCAAAGTTATTCTGTCTTTCTTTAGATTTGTTCATAAAAGGTTCATCTTTATCCCAGCTCCTTTAACATTCCTTTTCCCTTTTTCTTTTTCTTTTTCTTTTTCTTTTTCTTTTTCTTTTTCTTTTTCTTTTTCTTTTTCTTTTTCTTTTTCTTTTTCTTTTTCTTTTTCTTTTTCTTTTCCTTTTCCTTTTCCTTTTCCTTTTCCTTTTCTTCCTTTTCTTCCTTTCTTCCTTTTCTTTCTTTCCTTTTCTTTCTTTCCTTTTCTTCTTCTTCTTCTTCTTCTTCTTCTTCTTCTTCTTCTTCTTCTTCTTCTTCTTCTTCTTCTTCTTCTTCTTCTTCTTCTTCTTCTTCTTTTTCCTTTTCTTTTTCCTTTTCTTTTTCTTTTTTTCTTAGGAGGATCAGGGTTTTGCTCAGGTTGCTTGAACAAAAAGCTGTTTCTTATAAGCCTGCATATTGATGCCTACAGCACTGCAAATTTAATACATGCACCTCATTTAGATGAATCATTTAAGAGCACAGCTTCACAGGGGAGCACAGAGAGATTGGCCTCTATGTTTGATCCAAATCCTAATGAGGCCAATGGAGAGACTCATCAAGTATTTCTTACCTGATGCTGATGCTTACCCCCTGATATATACAGTCAGATGGTGACAAACTCCAAAGCTATTCCAAACAGAGGTGTTTCAGCTGCCACATCCAAAATATAAGTCCAGTTGAGAGCCACGAAGATCATTACAGGGTTGTAGAACTTGTGCTCTGGAGCCAGGCTGAGAGATTTGGGGTTGTTCTTTCTGAAGAAGTTTCCATGGAGACCTCAGGGAACCTTCCAGCACCTAGAGAGGCTTCAGAAAACCTGGGGAAGGACTTTTTTATAAAGGCATGGAGTGATGGGATGAGGGGAGATGCTTTCAAACTGGAAGAGGAGAGATTTAGATGAGATCTTAGGAAGAAATTCTTTGCTGTGAGGGTGGTGAGACCCTAACCCAGGTTGACCTGAGAATTTGGGTCTGTCCCATCCCTGGAAATGTTCATTGCCAGGCTGGATGGGGCTTTGAGGAATCTGAGCTAGTGGAAGGTGTCCCTCCCCATGGCAGTGGGGTTGGAACAAGATGATCTTTACGGTCCTTTCCAACCCAAACAATCCTACGAAAATTAACCTTGCTCTCTGCAGGATTTGTTATTTTGCTGTAGAAACTTGCTCTAAATTCCATGAAGAAAGCCATTGCCCCTGTGTGGGGTAACTACCAGGCTGACAACTGGATGGAATTGATTCATTATAATAAATAGTGGAGTAAAAATGTCAGGGGAGGTTTGGGGCTTTTTTTTCTTTCCTTTTGCTGGGTTTTTTTTTTCAGTGAGCATCTTAATCCTTCTGTTTCTTGTTGAGAGTTCACTTATCACCCAAGAAAAAGAAGTGGGTGCCACTAATCCACTGAATGAAACCAGACACAGGGGAAGAAATGTCAGAGCTAAATTTGATATCTGCATTGTCTCCCACAGCACAACTTCTGCTCATGGAGCTAGATGAGAGCTCTCACTGCCCAAGGAGAGCAGCAGAGCTCATGGTCTTTGTTGCATGCTGAAGAGGATGAGTAAAAATCAGGGCACGACAAGGTGTGCAGCTCTACAAATGAAAAGATGATGGAATGAGAGATGAATCCAAGCCAGGAAACAGCTCTACAAATGAAAAGATGATGGAATGAGGGGTGCATCCAAGCCAGGAAACCCACAAAGGACGTTGCAGCCCCACAGAGGTTGAGCAATAGTGGCTGAATTGCAGCGTTGGCCACACAGATCACTTCTCCAGTAACACAGCATGAACAGAAAGAACAAGACAAGAAACTTGGACTTGGATGAAGAGCTCTCTATCTCCTGAGGTGAATCACACCAGATAGACCTGTCTAGGGTCATCTATCTATCCAGACAGATCTGTGGTAATACTGTGTGACAGGGTTCCCTGTTGTGACCATGCTTGCTCAAAACAAAGCATGAGGAGTCTACTGAGAGTTTTTATGCTTCCTTTTGGCCAAAATCTTGTTTTGAGGTGCCAGTGCTGCCCTTGCCAAGTTCAGTCAGAGCTCCAATTAGTGCCATAGCTGCAGCTGACCTCCATGAACTGTCTGCTTTGCTTAAAAATCATCAGAAAGAAGTCATCTGGAAGGCTTAAAATAGAGAAATTAGAGGAAAAAAACAGTTCCTGGTATGTAACCATGTAGCCCTGCAGTCCAGCATTGTAATTGCTGCTCAGAGGCCTTAAGATTTGCACCGAATTTGCAAGGTCTCAGGAATCACAGAATTTTCATAGAATGAGGTTTGTCAGGCTTGTTCTGCCTGAACTTTTCTTGACCTGCCCATAGCTTCCCCCCCTGGTCCTAGTTTAGCTGTGACAGCAATTTCCCTAACTGATCAGGTGTCTGTGGCTAATTTATTTTACTTTTGTCACCACAGCTTTGTACAGACTGTAATAAGCAGGAAAAAACCCCCCACAAATCCAAGAAACATTTCCATAACACTCAATTAAAAGTCCTTCTGAGGAAATCTGTGCATCACTTCCCGAAACCTTGCTGTGCAGCTCAGATGCAGGAGCCTGGGAAACAACTCGTACAAGCATCTCTGGTTCCCTGAACTGGGTCCCAAAAGGCTGCAGCCTCAGTCTGGGATGCAAATCAAATAGTGCATTCCAGGACTGGATGGAGAAAGGGGACAGGTTGATGATTTGGGGTAAGATTCATCTACATCTGTTGAATGACCTTGTTGTCTCACCCAACCTAATTCTCTAGAGCTCTAAGGTCTTGCTGCTGTCAATAAAGGGAGGGAGATGCTTCTGGAGAAGTGTTTAACCACCCCATCTGAGACCTGGTAGAGTTTATTGTGGGCTGGCAGGTCCAGAGGTGGCCTGTGAAGTCGATAGAGTTCATGTCTGTCTTTTAAACCTGTGAAATTAGAAGAGATGGATCCCAGGTTTCAGGAACTCAACCTCTTAAGCTGGATTTCTCATCTCCTCTTTGCTTGCCCCATGATTTGTCATGGTTTGAGAGGTAAACCCAACAGCATGGTAGGTCATCTCAGCAGCAGAACAGGCTTTACTTTGCTCTCAGCCTGCTAGAAGAGGTCTGGGATGTGGCTGCACCACTTGGAGGATGGAGTCCCACCAGCAAACAAGCTCCTGTGCTGGGGATTCAATGTCTGATCCCCTGAGGCTCTAAGATGATTGTCACTGCCCTCAGCACTTGCAGACGTCTGATGTTGTTGCAGAAATTCACTAATTCAGCAGACAAAGAGAGTTTGAACAGGGTTCCTGTTGGCAAAACATTCTACTGAAGCACTGAAGTTCTCTACAAGGTCTCAGCTCTGCACAGGATCAGACCTGCACCCAAAACTTCACCTGCTCTCCCTTGGGAGAGAGCACATTTGGTTTCCCATTGCCTGGAAAATCTGTCCTGGGGATAATCTCATTGATGTTCCTCCCTGAGCCTCAGGATGGCTGCAGTCAGCTGAAGGAGCAATAACCATTTCTGCTGCTCAGATGGAAGCAAAGAGGATTTCCAAACTCAGCAATAAAAGCACAATTACCTCAGCTCCAGATCTGCCTCCCAGCGGGTGGCAAAGCTGCAGCTGCTTCCAAATTTTATTTAAAAAAAAAAAAAAAAATAAGCTGGCAGAGATCTTTTTCATGTGCTCAGCACCAGCAGGGACGAGATGTATGAACCAAACTGTTTGTGTGGTTCTGCTGCCAAAAGATGGCAAAGATGGGAGATCTCCTGCAGGATGGTCAGCTGGGATGCTGGTGTTAGGCTGTAATCCTTCCATGTGTGTCTTGGGACTGAAGGAAGCTTCTCTACCCTAAAATAAAACGAAGTGGTATGGAAAATAATCTGCTCCTTGGATGAACCAAGCTTGATCTTGTTGAGCTTAAGGACAGCCTGCATAGCCAGTTTGCCCAAGACTTTTCCAAAGAGCAGGCTGTCCTGTTGGATATTAGGAAAAAAACTCTTTACTCAAAGTGTTCAGGCATTGGGACAGGCTGCCCAGGGAGGTGGTGGAGTCACCATCCCTAGAGATGTAGCACTTCAGGATATGTGGTAGTTGGTTGGTGGTGCTGGGTTGATGGCTGGACTTGATGATCTTAAGACACATTTTCCAAACTTCATGATTCTATGAGAATCAGGCCAGGAACTAAATCCCAAGTGCTGGAAATCAGCCAGGAGTCCCTAAATCTAACCACTGCTTTAGTGTATAATCTTGGACAATTTTTACCTTTTACCAAAAGTGCTTCCTTACAGAATAGAATGAGTTGGTATCTTCTGATGATAGCTCAGATCTGTGAGTTTGCCAGGGCTGGGGAGGAGGAGGTAAGCACTGGGTGCTGTCATTGCCCTCATGGGCTATTTTTTTTGTTTTGCTTTGTTTTGTTTTTTTGTTTTGTTTTGTTTTGTTTTGTGGCCAACGTGGCACCTGAAGAGTTGTTTAACCAAGTAGAAGTCAATGGTTTTGGTGCACCCTGCACCTTTGCAGACTTTTTCTGCTGTGCCAAAGCTGTATTTGAACCTTGAAGCCCAGGGGGATCCACTGAGGTGATTTCTTGAGGGATTGCACAAAACATGGCCCTTTCTGCATCACAGAAATAAAGAAAGCACGTTGTGAGAGGCCTCTCCTCACCACAGCCTGGATCATCCAGGAGCTGCAGGACATGAATATGCAGAAGAGGCTGTGGTGTGTTGGCTGAGAGCCAAAACAAGGAGGAAGCCCTGGCAGCTGGTGGAGGCACTTGAAAAGAAGATCAAAGCTTATTAATTCAGTGTTCTTCTTTCATTATCTATTTCCAGAGCATCCAGAATGAAGGAAAAGTTTTGCTTTTGTGTTTTTTCTCCTCCTATGAACTATAGAGCAAACATCTGTTCCCAAGTCTTTCACCCAGAGAAGTGAGACACAGTGGAGACACAGCATGATGAACAGATTTGGATGTGGTCCAGGGTCAAGCTTCATGGATTGTTACACGTAGGATTGACAAAGTGAATCTTGGATTTCCTTTCCCTTTCCTTTTTCCTTTTTCCTTTTTCCTTTTTCCTTTTTCCTTTTTCCTTTTTCCTTTTTCCTTTCCTTTCATCCTATCCTATCCTATCCCTGTCTCTTATA
>JAAWXA010000060.1:666861-782898 GCA_038090715.1 Florisuga fusca | reverse complement strand
CCTTTCCCTTTCCCTTTCCCTTTCCCTTTCCCTTTCCCTTTCCCTTTCCTCTTTCCTCTTTCCTCTTTCCTCTTTCCTCTTTCCTCTTTCCTCTTTCCTTTCCTCTCCTTTCCTAACACCTTGAGGGGCTCATGTGGCATCAGATGCAATGGTCTCTTGCTAATGTGTAATTAATCTGATGTAATTTATCTGTCTACACGAGATGAAATTATGATACTGCTGGTGCATTGCTTATATTGCCCAGACCTCCAGTGACTGTAATGAGAGCTTCATTATTTGCTCATTATTTTTTTATTTGCTCAGAGCTTCATTATTTATCCATTTGTTTCAGGAGATGATTTAGTGGGTATGGGGCTGATGGTTGGACTTGATGATTTTCAAGGTCTTTTCCAACCATGATGATTCCATGATTCCATTGACTATTGAAATGAAATCTGGGACATCAAAACAACATTATTCCAGCTTCAATAGATTAATAATTAGGTTGAAATTCAGCTCTGGGAAGTTTGCCATTCTTAGCCATTTTCACAGACCCTGAGCTACTTTGCTTCAGTTTTTGGTGGCCATGAAATTCGTACTTGAAAAAGTGCCCCAGTAGAACTCTACATTTGAGAAGAGAAAGACACATCTCTTGTCACATGTGCAGAGGTAAAACGGAGCAAGCAAAGGTCTGATTTGTTGTTGCTCCCATCTGGAGGGTAAACCTGACATTTCTATCTGCCAGCAGCAATTTATTGTAAAACAGCTCCGCAGGGAAGGTTTCTCCATGCTAAATCAACCAGCAAAAGAAATGAACCTTGCCTTACAACCAAATAAAAAACTTAATCACAATCTACATGTCTGGGTGTGTAAATAATTTAAATATATGCAGCTGCATTTTCAATAAATTAAACCTCAAACCTTGCAAACAGCCTCATGAAAAGTAAAAATTAATACTCCATTAGTAAAGAAACTGAATATATGTGAGTGCAAGTTTGTCTTCATTTGATCTTTGGGGAGAGAAAGAACTTCTTATGACCTACAAGAAAAATTACTGTGCTTACAAGGAAAACTACTGAGCTAATGATCATCTGGTGGGTGTTCTGTCCCATCTAATATCTTCTTTTATAGGAGCCATGGTCAAATTAACTCTCTCCTAAAGCCATGTTGCCCAGAAAAATTGTTATACAGGGTACTGTCAATGAGCCAAAGTCAGGTTTTAGGTATATTACTGGAGGTAGCAATTTTTTTTGCTATTTAAAATAAAAGGGTTTATATTTTACTTAGGAATAGTAACCTTCACTAAGCTCTAGTGTATGAAGCATATTTATGTTCTTAACAAAGCAATGCCCTTTCTAGTCCTAAGTATATTTTTGGATTGCAATACTGAAGGTTTCCATATGCAGTGGTTACCAAAAGATTCCTATTACAAGAATTTGTATTCAGTATTAATATGAAATAATGTATATTAATATGAAATAATATAGGACCTAAAGAAACAATAATTGCATGTATTTTTTAGAAAATAATATAGGAAACACTGTTAGATGTGAAGGTGTGTTTTTCAAGCAAAACTACAGCTGTTGACACTTTCTTCCTCCAGCTTTGAATTCAAATGGATTTGTGTAGCATCTCCCTCTTCATCATCCTAACTTTTTCTTGACGTTTCCTCCCACAACATGAAAGTTTGGTTCACAAAAGCTTCTTGCTAATTTTTGTCTTCAGTGATGTGGCAGGAACCACAAATAGCTGTGCCTCAGAAGGTCAAGGAGAGCTTTAGGTGCTGGTGACCCATTCGTTGAACATCCAGATTCCCCATGGCATCCCCTCTGTAGTCATCACCTTAGACCTTTAGTTCACATCCACTGAGCATCTCTAACTCTCCTCTTCACTGTTTATTCTGAGAGAGGAAGGTCTTTTCATGGATGACATTTTACCCTCTTCAAACAGAAGAATTGGTAATTCCAATGCCTGCCCTGTCTTTTAAGTCCTCAATCAGAAAATATGGGGTTATTCAAGTGCTTTTCTGTTGCCTCAGTTTATCTGCTGTGCCTGGACAGATGAATCTCCTATCAAACAGAATTAAGCATGTTGTGAAGAGCTCCCTAGAAAGGAGTTTAAATGAGTAGCTCTGACATTAACAGCTAACAGCATAATAGATACATAAAATCAAGTGAGAAGAAATTCACCCAGAAAATCAATACTGCAATAACAATTGCTCTTTGCTTGCTATTTACAAAGCTGACAGTAGCTTTTCATGCTCCAGCTCATTTCCTCAACAGAGAAGCACCAGTGATGCAATCTGTGCAATAAAATGTAGTTTTTTCAGCTTCTGGCCTCCCCAAAGAGAGAGCAGCTTTATGGAGAGGGAGGTTGGGTGGAAGGATTTTCTACCTTTGGTTGCTAAATTCAACCTGTGGTTGAATGAGCTCTATCAGATGTGGTGTTAGGAATTTGTACCTGCCCAGCTGAGATCATGTGAAGAAAACAAATCTATTTAATTTGAGGAGGTCAGAAAAGGTATAAATGGGAGTTCAGAATAAATAGGGGTTCAGAATAATGGGAATCTGCATTGTCCACCTCCCTGGGTTCCAGTGTATTATTTTTAACTTGGTTTTCTCTTGGTTCACGAGAAGAAAAAGAAAAATTAGTACTGGGTTTCTGCAGCCAGATTCTCTGCACAGTGGTGAGGACTCTGTCATTTATCTCCATCACTGAAGTGCTTCTTACCTGTCTGTCAGGCTGCACTTCACCCGTTGCAAATCTTTTGCTTTTTCAAGTACTTGTTTTCCTTCTGACAAGAGAGATGTTCTATCTGAATGGCTGTGATCCACTTGGAACCCATCTCGAATGCTCCCTGGAAATTTCTTTCTTGCAGGACTAATTAGTGCTTTACACTTTGACTTAATAATACCCAAAAAGCTTTCTCACTGTGAACAGGCCATAGCACTTCAGATAATATTGAAGCTGAAGAATATCACTCATGTTCATGGCTTGGGCAGCTTCCAGAACTGGAATATTACTATGGATCTGAGCAGCTCTGAAGAAAATGTCCTATTACTTTACATTCTGCAGTGTAATTAGATTTGAATAATGAGTTGCTTAATAAAATATATCTTTCAGCAATGGTAGGAAAGGTGCCCAGTGACTTACCACCACGTAGCTCCACAGATGCAACTCTTGTGATTTTCATCAGCCAGAAAAATTATCTTTATTATAAATTATGTCTGAATTAATCATTGTGTACATAGCAGGAGTAGGTGGACATTGCAGCACCCAGAATTAATTCTGATCACCATTTTGGAAACATGACCCACATAGAAAGATTACTGTAGAGAAATTTCTTCTGTAAACCTTACAATAGGTTTAAATTTACTTACAAGTTGCAATCTTAGGCATTGAAGTTCACTAATGGAATATTCACAGAGGGTGACCCACCTCTCTGGGTGCCATCTCCATCCTGCTCTGTGGGTTGTGCTGATTTGTATCATCCCTCACTTTGTTTCAGTATCTTAAGGTTCACTATTGGGATTAAATGTCTAATTTCATCTGGAATTAGGTAAGCCTGTGATGTCCTCCAAGAGGAACAGAGACTGCATCTAGAAGATGCACCACTTCCAGATCTCCTGAAGGAGAGCACAGTGGGGTTAGAACTGACCAGTTAGAACTGGACAGGCTGGGAGAGTGATGGGGTATATCCATGGAATATGAGAGCCCCACTTCATTCCAGATACAAAAAGACATAACAGCCCAGCTGGAAAGAGCTGAGGGATTTCAGATTCTTCTATTAAATGCTGTGTTGAATAAATTAGAATAAACTGTCTCGTTCAACCCTGAACAATGTAAAAGGACTCAGTCTTGAAGATCCAAGTTGTTGCTCTCACCCTACCTAGTTTCTCTGGCTGAAAGATGAGTTACTGGAAGGGAGGCAGCACTGTGTTTTCTTCTTTTTTTTTTTTTTTTCTTTTCTTTTGTGTGTACATTTGAGTTTATGTTGATTTTTCCTTTTCTTTTTTTTCTCCCTTTCTTAAAAAAAACAAACAAATGTTAAAAGTGAAGCATGCCATTTCACATCACAGTTAATTTTTAAAAAAAATTATTCTAGCTTCTTCTTACAAAACCAAACCAAAACAAAACAAAAAATCAAGTAACAGAAAATCACAACATTTTTCATAGGGTTTTTGTTAAGGTTTAGTTTGTGGGTTGTTTTTCCAAATGACCCATGTGTTTTTCTCCTCCCTTTGCTCCTCAGCAGTCAAACAAATGCAATCAGTTATCCACACAAATCCTAATAATGACTTCAGCTGATGACAGCCAAGCTTTCCACTGAGATGGTAAAGCTGCTGAGAGCCCAGGACTGAGACATACCCTATAATTTTGATCCTAAGCTTTATCCCTGCCCAGCTCTGGCCAAAATTACAACAGTCCTCTCAAAACCAGATGATGCTTTGCCAGTAATGGAAGCAGGAAAGGAGAAACCCATCCAGTCTTCTTCCCCAGGTCAGATAAATGACTGTGATTATAAACATCCTTTGAATTTACAAACAGATCCTTGGAAATGTGACTGTTATGGGCCAAGAAAGGGATGAATTCAGACTTGGCCAAGAGGACAAGGCCAGACAAGCTTTGGCAGCAGGAGGACCAAGCTGGAGAACGTGCACTCGTGATGACTGAGGGGCAGCTCTGGAATCTGTGGGACACGTGTGGACCTTTTCCCTTCCCCAGACCAACGTGTTTGGCATGTTCTCAAAAGCCAAAGGGAGCAAATGGGACATATGGGGGAGAGGGATGGAGTTCAGGGGAGAACTAGGTCACACAGGCACTGACTGACTTGATGTGAAACACGTGATGGGATGCAACAAAAAGCTGCACCCAGTTCAAAGCCCAAGTCACATTGCACACACAAGTTTATGACGTCTAACAAATCCCTTCATCCCTGCAGATTGAAGCTGTGTTTCTATTGGTTCCCCATATTTTTTAATTTAATTTTTTATCTGGGAGGAAATAAAATATAATGAAACATTATGGCTTCTAACTGCTTTATGCCAAAGAGCTCAGAGATAAGTGGTTGGTAAGAAACAATCAGTGATTTGCCAGCACAGTGAAATAAACCTGTAAGGGCAGGGGAAGGCAGATTCTTGCCAGCAATGGCCAACTCAGAACTGGGTTCTTGCTGCCAGTATTTTCCTTCCTTTGTAAAGCAAGATTCATGTGTGGATTCAGGTGAAAAGTGACAACAGAGGCAAGAAGTTGTCAGGACCTACCAGAAGGGAGGGAAAGATAGATGAATATGTGGGTGTTGGTATGTCATGGTTCTACCCTTGTTTTCTTCACAGCTCATATTGGCATCACTGAGCTTTGAAAGCCACTGCCCAGCTCCCACCCAACCCTCAGTTTCTAAGGACTTCTGTGTCATCTGCTGGAAAAATGGAGAACTCTCCATAGCAAATGATGGTTCTTGCAGTGCTCACTCACTTCCTGTCTTGAAACCTCACTTCACATCTCCTTTTTCCTTGTTTTGGAGATGACACAGTTTCTGGATGCCTGCATGCCACCCAGGATGTCTAACTACCAAGGTATTGAAGCTTTGAGTTGAAGTTATTGTCCACTTCAAGTTTGGACAACAAAGTGTGCTTTAGGGTGTTCCCCAAGCACACCAAACCCCAGGATAGCAAGTCAGGTGTTTTCTTTTCTTTCCATCCCTTTCTCCCAGCCAATGTACAATAATTGTGTAGAGTTGCTCTGGAAGCCAAGAGCTGGAGGGATTCTGTCTGGTTTCAGCAGACCAAGGCAGTTCCTCTACTCCTATGGTCTCAACTTTGATCTCAACTGAGCACAGTGGAGATAGTTCCAAGGGGCAGGGGGATGGGGCAGAGCTGGACTCTTGGAGAAGTAAAGGGGGAACCTAATGCCCTATACATAAAGCTCTTTCCTTCTCTGGTTTTGGGCTACAAGGCAAATTTGATCGTGAGAATATCAGCCACGTGGGGAATGGCTATTTTGAGATGACATTTCAACTTACCTGGCTGTGCTCACCAAAACATTAAATGCACTGGGAGTTATACCAGTGGGAATGCTTCCTCTGTGAGCCTGTGTCAGCATGGGAAGAGGTTTTAAGAGCTTTTGAAGTATTACAATAGTGACAGAGTGCCCAGGCTCTTTGTGCCACACTCCCTTGTCATCCTTGGACAATCCAGAGTGTTTCTCAATGTGTCTGAGGGCAGTCAGGTTCTTTCTGCAGATTCACAATTCAAATCTCATGTCCCCAGTGGGAGGGAGTGAATGTAACTGGTGACACGTGGACTGAAGATAATTCAACATCTAAAAATGATTGACTGCATGGGAAATCGCTTGGATGTCATGGAGATGAGAAAAGTCCTTGTCCTGGGAAAGCACAGGGGGGTCACAGGGAAAGTATGCCACTGTCCAGTTTTGATCATGGCCCTTTCTGGTAGAAAATCATGTTTTTGCAGTCGTGAAAAGTCACTTCACCACCAAACTTACAGAAAAAAGCTCTAAAAACCAAGTTCAAAAATCTCCATGTGGTCCCATGTTCTACCAAATTCAGAATAATGATGTGTGCCTAAAAAAGACCCAATCCTACCCTCAGTCTGAGGATGGCTCTTGCACAGAAGACACATAATAGGCATCTAAGATGGCTGGGTTGATTTTTGCATCAGACTTCCTAGGTGACCTTCATCAAAGCCACTTACACTAATTAAATTCTGGACAACCATTAGAGTTTCTCCTCTGGAAGACATTTTTCAGCAGTATGTGATTATTATCACCTCTGAAGACCCAGGATGAATGCAATTGGATGATTTTCCAGCCTTTGTAACCTGTTTTTCTGATTTCTGGCTTAATCCACAGATGGATCCAGTGAAAGGTAGAATGCAACAGTCTGGTCCAGAGGTATGAGACCTTTTGTGTTTTTAAATGAAAATGGTTAATCCATGAAGAAAGGAGGAATGTATATAGTAAAAACTTGTCATCCCTAATTGTAGATTTGGCCTTTATCAGTCTTTGTGAACACTGGGTGTAAATCAGCTGAAAAAGGGGGGGTGAATTGTGGAACTGGTCCTATGGACAAGGAAAAGCTCATTGACCCCCCACTGCGATCTATTTCCGCTGCTTAATATTCATGTTCATTAAATAATGTTTCTTTTATGCAAATAATTACTGCTCACGTGTAGTTGCCTGCTAGGCATTAGTCCAACACAGAGGAAGGCTCAAGCTTCGTTCTGAGCAATAAAGACTTGAAAAGACAGAACTACCAACCCAGGCACATGGCAGGGATGAAACACAAACATGATGCAGGGAGGGATGCAGCACTCCTGAGAAAGCTGGAGTCAAAGTCAAGGTCATCATACGAGGCTCAGGAGGTATCTGGTCACCTGGTAGGGTGGGAAAGCTGTCAGAGATGACCACACCATCCCTGCAGGATGAGCAGTTCCAGTGACTGTTGTACCAGATGCCAGTGCTTGGCACCCACAGCGTGGGGAGGAGGCAGAGACAGACCCGAGCTTTGTGGTACCACAGAGGGGCAGTGGAAATGGAAAGGAAGAACGCTAAGTGTCCTCAGAACTACTGAGTATTTCAGTATCTCACCCTGCCTGAAAGAAGGGTTGATTTACAAGGCTTGCTAAGGATTTGGAATCTACTAGCAGAGATTTGGATGCTGCACAAAATCCATGTGCAAACACCAGTCCGTTTCTTTCCATGGAGAGAGCTACTTCCAGCCTGCAGGATTTGTGAAATGATAGAACAAGAGGAAGTGGCCTCAAGTTGTGCCCGGGCAGGTTTAGATAGGAGACTGGGAACTATTTCTTCCCCCAAAAGGGTTGTAAGGACCTGGCCCAGGCTGCCCAGGGCAATGGTGGAGTCACCACCCCTGGAGGGATTTCAAAGCTGTGTAGATGTGGTGCTGAGGGACACAGGGCAGTGGTGGCCTTGGCAGTGCTGGGTTAATGGTTAAACTCCATGATCTTAAAGGTCTTTTCCAACCAAAAGAATTCTATGATTCTATGAAAGATTTTAAGCAGGCAAATTTGTACTCCACACTGAAAAGAGGCAACAAACTCTGCATTTCCCAAACTCAAACATTCCTCTTGAAGGGGATAAACAACACACTCGAGAGGACTAACTTCACCTATGTCCCAAAGGCAAACTCAAGTAAAACCCAAGCAGCAGGATGCTGAACCCCAGCCCCAGCTGTTGTGCTTCCCTTTACACCTGCAACTTGTTAATTGCCCACTCATATAATTATTTCCACAGTCAGATGTAGGGTTTTTGCATATGCATGTACAGTACTGAGGAGGATGAGTTGAGGCTCTAGTTGTAAGAGCTGCAAGCAGGATCAGGACCATCAGGTTCTCATCAGGGCCACAAAGATGAGCCAGGGGCTGGAGCTCCTCTGCTAGGAGGAGCTGAGATTGTTCAGCCTGAAGAAGAGAAGACTCTGGGGAGACCTTAGAGCTGCCCTCCAGTACCAGATAGGGACTTTTCATAATAGTGTCCAGCAATAGGACAAGGGGAAATGGTTTTAAACCATGGAGAATAGGTTCAGACTGGATATTAGGAGGAAGTTCTTCAGCAGGAGGGTGTTGAGACCCTGGAACAGATTGCCCAGAGAAGTTGTGGCTGCCCCCTCCCTGGAGGTGTTCAAGGCCAGGTTGGATGAGGCTTGGAGCATCCTGGGCTGGATGAGAGGTGTCCCTGCCCATGGTAAGGAGGTTGGAGGAGATGATCTCTAAGGTCCCTTCCAACCTGGGTTATTCTACAATTCTATGATCATTTATGGTGCTCAGACCCTGAACTTACACCTCCAGAGCTGTGGAATCAGCTGGTTGTGACAAGCCCAAACCACAGCCCATAGCTGGGAGCTGCCTTGGAAGATGCCCTTGGTTGTTATCTATAACAAGTGTTGCAGGGAGCACTGGGTGGCAGCTCTGTTGTGCATCTCATGGGTCAAGCATTTTGGTTTCCCCCAGCCACGTGGGATTTCTGCAGGTGAAATGGGCCCATCAGTGTCTCTTCTAGGAGAGCAGCCCACAGGTTCTCCTGCCATGTGGCCCAGATGACCTGGCAGAGATTCCCATTTGTCCAGTCCTGAAAGGAACAAGAACAAACCTGTTTTTTTTTACATATTTTGGGATTTACCTGTTCTTGTAGGGTGGTTAATGAACTGCCCCTATCTGTGATGCAGAAGAAAGACCTTATCTTTGGTGTGTCCATCCAGGGTGCAAGGGAGATTCTCCTGGGCATGAACCTGACCAGTACTGTGGGACAGTTGGAGGATATCCCAGCATCCAACCCCACACTGTAACAGCCAATACACGGGCATGGGTGTACATCCCAAAAATACAGGAAATATTAATCATCTCTTGATAGTGCAAAAGAACCACTTTAATGGTGGTTCTGCATGATTAATTCCATGCACGAGTCCTACCTCCAAAAGACATTGAATCCAGCCACCTAGCTCATGCCATGGTGTTGCCTTCATCATGGTGGTTTTGGGGGTCACAGATGCTGGGGCTGGCACTGACTCTTCTGCTGGCACAGAGATTTTCAAAGAAGATCTCACATTTTGGGAGATATTTTGTCTATCTGGCTAGCCTCACAAGGTATGAGATTATTATACCTGCTCAGGAACCACCATGCCATCTCACCACCTCCTCTGCCTTCTGTCTTCAGGACTGAGAAGAAGAAATAATCAAAACATCCAGAGGGACATCTTAGATAAAATGTCTCCAGAATGGTTTTATTGCTTTTTTCAGCAGTGTCAACCACACAGAAGAACCTCCTCTGAAGCAAGGAGATGAACCAAATACAAAAGAAAACAAAATCAGGCAATTCATTGCATATGTACAGTCAGAACAAAATAAATAACATCGGGCAAAAGGCCATGAAACAAGGCAGAGGTTTCACCTGTGCTGAGCCAGCAGGCCCTGTTCTCACTGGCATGAAGAATACATCACAAGCACCGAGGTACAGAAAAGTCCACAGACAGTGATTCTCTGTTCACAGCCAGTTTTCATCACTCTTTGCTGTCAAAGCCTATTTACAGGAGGGCAGAGGTGCTTACAGGTTGAGTGAGAAGAATCCGTTGGCTCCAGTTGCTGAACCATCACTTGAGGTGATGGAAACAGAATCTGATAAATGCACTTTTTGAATTCAAAAGTGCCTTTTCAAACTTAATTTGTCATCGTTAAGAGTATCAAAAATGTGGATTTTTTGTTTTTCAAATGTGCTATTCAGATTTCCTCTATGTACAAGTTCACAATATTCACAAAATTGGGGAATAAACCACTAGTGCTCTGCTGATGTCATTTTGCTTGTCCTAAAGACCTGGCCTTCAGAACCTAAATGGGCATTATTTCCCTTACAGACCTGTTACCTAGTTTCCAGTCCCAATTTCTGTCTTCTGCCCTGTGATTTCACAGTATGGTAGAAATAACCTGGTTTTCAAACCCAGGGCTCTTCCGTATACAGCGTGACACCATGCAAGCAAACTAGGAATTAGGATGTTCAGAGAGTAGGAGATGGAAGAGATGTCCCACAGGCCCAGGAAACTCCTAATTCCTCAAAAACAAAATTTACAACTGTCCAGATCTCCAGAGGAAATAACAAGATCAGTCATTGTAATTATAACTCATCAGACTGGTATGTAAACACTGAGTTGGGGTGAAAAGTTGACTGATTGAAAGAAAATGGATTGCAATTCATGGTGTCCTGGGTTTTGGGATATCTGACTCCACATATAGAGGTCTGGGATTCAACTTCTTTTCCCTGTGACCGGTTTATGAAGCAGTTTAGTTCCAGAATGATACCAGCAGTGTCATTCCAGAGCTTGGCCTCCTCTTCTTTGAGAATCATCTATGATCAAGAAGTGTTCTGGCCCTTGCCACCACAAGCATCAGCTCGTCCAAAGTGCAAAGTTGCATTGAGAGTTGGGGAGCTCAGGACTGCAGTCCTTGTCTCCAAGAGTTTGGCACATTCCTTGGTGCAAAGATGCCTTGGGAGGAAGCACAGGGCTGTGTCAATACCCCAGTCAAGATACTTTCTTCAGCTCAAAGCCCTACCTGGAAGCAGAGAGGCTGGGACACAGCAGAGAGGAAGCATTTTTTTACAAGGGATTTGGTGTTAAACCCATCCTCACCTTCCAGAGAAGAACCATTATTTCTCAGGCTCTCTGACATCACAAGACTTTTCCATACGCCATGTACCAAACCAAGCTGAACTTGTGTGGACAGGCTCAAACCAGCTCCACAAATTACTGGCATTGCCAAAATTCCCTTTTAGTTTGAAAGTATTTCATATTTCCTTCAGCAGCCCACTGGGGTTTGCATTGTTTAAGCACTGGGAGGAAAGAACAGAGACAAAATAATTCCACCAAACCCCTTTAATCCCTGCCATGGAGCCAAATGATGTTTAGTCCTGAGCTTTCTTTGGAACTTTGTTTTTCTTTTTAAAACCCAGCAGGCAGTTTGTTGTTAATCAGCAGGTGCATCTTGCTCTGAAAGTATTTCCATCAGATTGGAGCAGAGATTTGGTTTTAATCCCTTTGCTCACAGAGCCCTGGGACACAGCCACGACTGCCTCGGTGCTTCTGAGCTGAGTGGGAACAAAGTGGGATCCTGAGAAAGCAGTAAATCTGGTGATTGGTAAATGTACAAAGCATTTGTTTTGTCCTGTAACACTTTGCTTGAGAAAAATAGAACTGCTTCCGAGGCAAAAAAGTTTAAAATGATATAAAATGAAAATAAAAAAAAAAAAAAAAGGAAAAAACCAAAACGAAACAAAATACAATAAAACCCCAACAAACTGGGATAAAATGACATGAAATAAAATAAATTAAATAAAGCAAAATGAAAAATCCAATAAAATGGAATTAAATAAATAAAACAAAACAAAATGAAAAAAACGCCAACGAAATGAAATGAAATGAAATGAAATGAAATGAAATAAACCAAAGTAAAATATTCAGGCATTTTGTCTCCTGGGCTTTCTTGGAATCCCTTTTTCATTCCATAACTGCAGTAACGATGCTACTGCAGATACACCTTTTATTTTAAAAACTTGTTTCAAGTTAATGCCCCAAAATTCTTCAAGAGCCTCGAACTGACTTCTTTAAACCTACACATGGTCACATTTTCATTTCATGCTGCTTATTAGAAGGCCACAGAGCAATGCAAGTCCCATCTGAACAGAAATACCTATGGTCTCATGTTAGCATTGAACCTTCTGCCTCTAGACCTTGAGATAATAATTTAATTTTTATACTTTTAATAAATTTTATACTTATTAATAATCGTTTAATACTTAATCACTGAAATATAGAATGACTATTTTGAAAGGAGAGGTTTGATCTCTCACTGCTATAAAGAGGGAGTAAAGAGTTCCAGGATGAAGATAAAGGATTTATTTGAAAGGCAAAATTCCAGTTTAATGCTGGTGGAATTCAGGAGTTGCTGTAGTGAACTGATTGGTGCATGTGGGACCAGAATTAGACCTGATTTCTGTAGACAGTTTCAGAATACAGATTCATGATCCTCAAACATCTCTAAAAGCCTGTCACATCCAGATATGCCATTTGGGCTTGCAGTCAGGTCCTTGAACTCCTTTTTATTGATGAGTTGGATGAAAAGCAGCAAAGAGGAGGCCATGTTATGGGGCCAAATTCCTGCACGAAGCCACTTAAATGAGGGCCTGATCTGAATGTCGTTGCTGATTGCTCACATCCCCAGAGTGGAAAGCTCTGATTTCACCCCTGACTCCTCTGTTCTCCAGAATTTTCTCACCAAAAATATGCAGCCAGCCCAGCTGGGCTGACATCTCCCTGTTCCCTGCATCCCTCTGAGGGTTGTGCCTGTCACAGCAGGTATAGTCAGCACAATAATTTCATCTCTCAAACATCTTTGGCAGCATAAGGGAGATGTGGCTGGATGTTCAGTGATGAAATAATTACAAGTCAGATGCCCAGGAGCCCTGGCATGCTAATATAGTTAAAATTTTTTGAAGGAGCCCCTGTTGAGGTCACATCCTATCATAGAACAATAGAATCACAGAATGGTTTGGGTTGGAAGGTCATCTAGTTCCAACCCCTTGCCATGGGCAGGGACACCTCCCACCAGCCCAGGTTGCTCCAAGTCCCATCCAACCTGACCTGGAACACTTCCAGAACACTTCCAGACATGGGGCAGCCACAGCTTCTCTGGGCAACCTGGGTCAGTGTCTTATAGGAAAGAATTTCTTCCTAATGTTTAACCTAAATCTCCCCTCTTCCAGCTTAAAACCATTATCCCTTGTCTTATCACTCCATACCCTTGTAAAAAGTCCCTGGAGCTTTCCTGGAGCCCTTTCAGGTAGTAAAAGGTGCTCTATGGTCTCCTCAGAGCTTTCTCTTCTCCAGACTGAACAACCCCAACTTTCTCAGCCTTTCCTCAGGCTCTTGTGCAGAATAGCCTGGTTGGCAAATCTCCTGGGCTGCAGCAGGCCCTGTGGCAGAGGTAAATAACCAGCTGAATTTTTCCCTGTCACGTCTCTAAAAGGCAAATCCATTCTTGCTGCCTTTGGCATGAGGTTGATGCTGGCACAGGTCAGCACAGGGCTGAAACAGAGGAGAAGCTCTGAATAGAAAGCAGAAGTTCCTTCTGAGAATGGAGGGGCACAGGGAGAGGAAAAGGAAGGGGGGGGACTGAGGGAAAACAGCTCATGTGTGTCTCATGGCTCACAGACATGGACCTTCTACCCCAACAAGGCTGCCAAAAACAGATGAGGTTTCCCTCACACCTCACAAGGGGGGGTTGCTAGCAATGATGCTCAGCAACTCCATGCTCAAACCTTTCTGCTTCTCTGGGACCTGGGATCCAAGTCCACACCTAGTCCTTGTAACAAGACTGGGAAAAGCTCCTGTGCAGCCCACTGCTCCTGATGGGTATAAAGAGCTGCCATGGCAGAGACAGAGTGAACAGCTTGGCCAGCCTGATGGATCAGATCTTTCCCAGACTTCCAAAATCTGAGCCAGTGAGAGGAAGCATTTCACACCAAATGGAACAAATTAGAGGCTGAGAGAGAGATTTCCTCTGGGAGAGGACAAAAAGAGAGAGAAGCCCTCTGGGCTTCCTTGAAGCTATCTATTCACCTGGTGAAATGCAGAATTGGTGCTCCTGGTGGGACTTCTCCAGCACCTTCTGACTGAGTCTGAATCCAGGTCTGAGAGCTCTCACCAGAGCAGCACCAGCACCAAACACAAAGAGGGTCCTTGCCTCTGAGAACCTCATGGAAACGTCAATGGGGACCTTGTTCCTGGGGTATCAAGGCATAAAGGCTTCAGTGGAAGCAACAGGGGGACATTTCAACTATCCTCTTGATTTCTTTGGATTTGGGGAATTTGAGAGCTGCTAGGAGAAAATTTTGATAATCTCATGGCATGTCAACGTTGGATTCTAGCTGCTAAGGATACGGTTTTATTGTGATGTAGCCAGAACAAAGAAGGTTTGCACCTGGTTAGCCTGAGGTCTGGTCAGCACTTCAATCTCAGGACCATGGAGTACATTGGGACTGTCTTCAAAACATCTACCTGTCCTCTGAGGTGTTGCAGGCTGGGTGGCCATGGCCACACTGTGATGGCATCTGAGCTCGTTCACGGAAAACTCGTGGCTGCACATCAACCCTTCCCAGCCATGGTATCAGGGACCTCATGAGCCTGACTGACTTCAGCCCTCTCTGCTGTTCTCAGTCCCCTGTGGGCAGAAATAGTTTGGAAGCATCAAGCTCAGATGATAACAGTATCTGGGGGGGGTTATGGAATGGAACAACCACCTTCTCAGAAATGAGAAACGAACTGGATGTCCAGATCTGCAACTATCCTCCTGGGCTCAGTGTGGGTTGTTGGCAATGAACCACTGCTTAGAGCAAGCAAACAAGCAACCAAAACAAACCTCAAAATCACCAAGTTAAAGATCATAGAGTCCCAGAATGGCCTGGGGTGGAAGGGACCTCAAAGATCATCCAGTTCTAACCCCCTGCATGGGCAGGGACACCTCCCACTAGACCAGGTTGCTCCAAGCCCCATTCAACACTTTCAGGGACGGGACAGCCACAACTTCTCTGGAAAACCTCTGCCAGTGTCTCACCACCCTCACAGGAAAGAATTTCTTCCCTCTTCCAGTTTGAAAACATTCTCCCTTCATCCTATCACTCCATGCTGTTGTAACAAGTCCCTCCCTGCTTTTGCTGGTAGCCCCTGCATGTACTGGAATGTGCTTCAAGGTCTCCCCAGAGTTTTCTCTTCTCCAGATGCTTCCCTTCAATGAGCTACATTTCACTATGAAGAAAAAGAAGTGGATAAGTCAAGATCTCTGAAAGAGGAGCTCACCTTCCCTTCCACGTACATGCACTGGTGACCAAGACTCCTTCAAGAGGACAGTGCTGTGACACAGGAGGACAGCAGCCCAACAACTAAGCATAACATGAGCTGGGAAAGGCTTTCTCCCCCCTGATGTAAAAGTGGTGCAACTCCATTCAATGCAGTTGGGTGGAACACAAACATCAGCACCTGCACCCTTGTGTTGTCTGTCTTCTGGCTGAGTTTGGGATTGTGGGGATGTCTCAAATGCAGGGCCTGAGAGTGAGAGCTGCCTTTGATGCCATGTGAGTGATCTGCCTGGCATCTCTGAGCAGGATTTCTTTCACAACTCTCCTTCTTCCCTTCACCAAGAAAAGAAATGAAAAAAAATCAACTGTTCCCTTGGTTTGAATTCCTCGAATAAAGGATGGACCCACCACAGAAAGTAATGGGACTCCAGAAAGGAGGTAAAATACACACATCCTAAAGATCTAACATCATAGGATGAATGTTCCATGCCAAAGCTGAAGAAGAAATCAGTTTAATAGCTCCTTCACTCCATCCTGAATCCTGAAGTGCCAGTTACATGCTGAGACAACCTTCTTCTGATGCTTTTGCTTGCTGCCACGTTGCTAATTTTTTTCATCCTGCAGGGTGGCTCCTTCTGGCAGGTCTGATTGAATTAAGGATTACAGGGTTCTACATCTCCCTTTCCTGGCAGTGTGTGCTAAGCAAGTGCAAACGAATTACAGACCAATTGTTTACCCCTGATCCCTAATGATCCCATGTGTCTTAATGCACCCAGATTTATGGATGAACTTTAAAAAGGATGAAAGCCATCAGCCCTGCTCTGCTTTTGGCATCTGTACCTGGTTTTTTATACATGCAAATCGAGTTGCCTCATCATTGAAAACAGCCAAGGAACACACGAGGAGCACAGGGCAGAGAAGGGCATCCACACTCTTCCTTCTCAGCAAGCTGCTTTTCCAGAGAGCACCCAAGGGTGCTTGGAGAGCTTTTGCTAGCCAAGAGAGTGGACAATGAGTAGAACACACCATAGGGCTGGGGTACCCTCCGAGAGGATTTCCTAAGCTTCCTCTTCCCATGTGTAAAACGCAGAGGCAGGGGCCAGGAGTTGGCCTCTCCCCTTCCTGCTCGTGTTCCTCCTGTCCCTTCTCCCTGTGTCCCCAGCTCTGTCTTTGGTGCCTTATGACCACCTCATAGCAATGGGACTTTTAGCACATTCATTTGTTTAGCTTTTTTTTTTTTTCCCCCCATCTTTTGCCTCCATCTCTCTTTTACTGGCTCCTTTTTTTAAGAAGTGCAATTTATGTTCCGGAGATGCCAGTTCTGGTGAAGCCACCAAGGACTCAGGCTCTCCCCTCCTTTACCCCCTTGTACTTCATTATTTATGGCACATCAGGATCTCCCAGGCTCTCCTCAAGTGCCTGGCACCTTTACTCATAGTGATCAACCCCTAAGGGCTTAAAACTTAAGAGTGAAAGGTCTAAAAAGAGGGAGAGGAAAAGTATTTCTCTGCCTCTTGACTTGTCTGGTCTTGTTCTGGACGCCAGTGGCTTTTCCAGTTTTGTGTCCTCTGTTGGCTCATGCAGAGCATCCCTGATTCCTGGGGATCCTTCTGTCTCTCAGCTTCTCTGTTGGATGCTCAGTGCTCAGAGAGCCTCTCCCCATCACACCAGAGAGAATTCAGCCTGGAAGCCAGAGCACCGACGTGTCTTTGGTGAGCACTTGGTCAGCATGGAAATCTGGGTGCTGAAGTTGGTGCCGTTGCTGCCTAAGGAAGGATGGTGATACTTCATGTCTGAGCCCAGGAACCTCTCCATGTGCCACCTCCTCCACTTCCTCTTGAGCTCAGCTTGGACCTAGGTGGTGGAAAAACAAGCCAGTCAGGAGAAGGGAGTGTTTTCCACTGCTCTGCCTTGATGGTCTGAGCAGGGATGGGGGACCCACCTTCCAATGGGCCAAGACATGTTTTATGAATTCAACCTGGACAGAACTTTTAGCCACATAGAAAAGAGAGGTCACACTCCAGCCAGTAAACTACTTGAGCAGAAATCCCTGAGCTTCAGCAGGAAGGGGAGCACAGGGAATTGCTCATCTGATACAGTGATGGTGCCAGACCACTTCAGTGGTGACATATTCTGCACTTTGGAGGTATAATTAAGGTGCTGCTTTTTTTTTTTTTTTTTCACTGCCCTGTTTTTGTGCCAAATACAAACACTTTAACTATAGCCTGTTTGTAAAGCTGTCAATATAGCTGTGCTTTTTTTTTTTTTTTTTTTTTAATAGAAGCTGCTTGTTTCTGCTCAGGGTGTTTACATTCATCATCTGGTTTACACTGTCCAGATCCAAATCTGTCCACCACCCCTGCCCCCTCCTGCTGCCTCCCAGTCCAACTTTTCTTTTTTTTTTTTTTTTGATAACAGCATGAATTAGATAAAACAGCTGTGCCTGAGGGTCTCTGGGATCAGCAAGCACAGGAATAGTACAACACCAGGATGCAAACCCCAGGACTGGAGACAGGGGAAAGGCAAAATCAATGCCTGTAAGGTAGCAACATGTTTACCTGGCACTGATCTGTGCCTAACAAGTCATGTCGATGCCTGGGTCAGTTTTGGATCATTAATAAATTTGCTTGGTTCTGCCCTGCATGCCACTGTGTGAGGCAGGCACAGCACCAGCTTGGCTGAAAGCAGCATCAGAGCTGTAGGAGAGCAAATTGTGATTCTGGACACTCTTCCTCTCCCCAGGAAGCTGGAAGATGAACCCAGATCACAGCTGCTTCTTTCTTGTCCGTGCTCAGTTTATTGAGCTCCAGCTGGCAGCAGTGCCAAGTTTATAGCTGCTCAACACCTACTTGGTAACCTTCACCCTACGGGTTTAATCAGCCTCTGCTGAATTGCTTATGGGCAGAAGGAGCAAAAATATCACTGCACTAATGAGCCTTCATCTTGGCAGTGGGTCTGATCCATCAAGGCACGAAGCACAAGCAGGGCTTTGAAGATGGGCTTTATCCTTCCCTGCTGAGGGTGGTCCTTTTGGGGCTTCCACAAGGTCATACGGGAGTTCTGCTGGTGTTGTTTCATGAATAAAGGATGGACCCAGCAGCAGGAATACCACAGAAGTCCCAAAACATTTATTGATTGTGCTGGAAACTCTTAAGCAAAAGGTTGAGTTCTTTCCCTGCAGTCAGCAATTTGGCCTGGATGCTTTTTCCCCTTCTTAAGTATGGTGACATCAGGAATGGGACACTTCTCATTCCACTCTCCATGAGCATTCAGTTTGCTTTAGTTGGAAACATTAACCAAAAAACACAGTTGTCTTACCTCCCCGTTGAGAAAACAGTACAGAACAGCCACCACAAAGCCCTAGGGGAAAGGAGAGAACAGAATTTTAGCACCTCCCAAACTCACTGCAGCCTTGAAGAAAGGACACACTGCTGGGAGGACTGCTAAGGTGCCCCTTAGAAACCACTTGCTCACATTTTCCCTCTAAAAGGAGCAGGGAAAGACTGGTTAAGGCATCTTGCAGCAGGCTGTGAGCTCAAAGTTTGCTTTTCTGGTGTTTAAAGCCATCAGCAGACAGCTTGGCTCAAGAGGACCACTTGGTCCTTCCAACTGGGGTATGAGAGGCAGCTGGATGGGATTCTGGACCCAACTTTCCTGCCTGGTACTGTCAGCTGAAAGTGGGGAGATCTGAACATGCTCTCTTGTACATCACTGAGGTCAGAATGATCTTAGACATGCTATGGGGCTAAACTGCTCCTTTCCCCTCTCCCCTGAGCTAACACCTCATTTTTGAGAATCTCAGCTTTCGGTGAAAAAATTCAAACCAACTTTCAGCCCTTATGGTTCCAAACACTAAAGACAAGAAGTAAACACAGATCTATTTCTCTCTACACAGAGAGATGCCAGATGTGAAATGATGATGATTATGATGATACAGACAGGGACATGGTGACAGACCGATCCTACTTGCAGGCTCTGAGGACACAAGGTGGTTGGAGCTGGGTCATGGATGGGTGCAATGGGATGGAATATATAAATAAATGCCTCTTTTGATGCAACAGCAGGACCAAGGTTGACAGCCCTGTGCTGACTGACTGAAGTGATGGGGGAGGATCTAAGGAACAACCTTCATCAGGGCTTCTTCTCCACAGAACCACAGAATGGTTTGGTTTGGGAGGGACTTTAAAGATCATCTTGTTCCAACCCCCCTGCATGGGCAGGGATGTCCTCCACTAGATGAGGTTGCTCCAAGCCCCATCCAACCTGGCCTTGAACACTTCCAGGGATGGGGCAGCCACAGCCTCACTGGGCTGCCTCTTTCTATGTCTCACCACTCTTGCAGGAAAAAATTTCTTCCTTTTATCTAGTCTAAATCTCCTCTCTTCCAGCTTAAAACCACTACCCCTTGTCCTATCACTCCATCCCCTTGTGAAAAGTCCCTCAGCTTGCTTTTAGGTCCCCTTCAGATACCATAAAGTCCCCCCCAGAGCCTTTTCTTCATAATAATAAATGTGCAGGACAGCCTCATTATCCATCCTGGTGGAGAACCTGCCTCCTGTGCCAATGAGCTGGAATCCTGCTTGAGCAGGATCTACAGGCAAGACCAGGCAAGACAAGAGGAGAAAGTTCATGCAAGTCAACTGGGTGAAGACAGTTTCTGTCTTCTGTTAATGGCCAGAAGGAAATCCCTCCCAAACATGATTTATCTCATCTCACACCATATTAATAATATGTAAACTGAAGCGAGGTGCTTATTTTTCTCCCTTAAGTACAAAAAAACAACGCTGGGGTGACCAATTTACAGAGGTAAATTTCCTTTTCAGGTGCCTAAAATGAGGAGAGAAAATGTCCTTCTGGAATTCCAGGAGGCCAAATGTGAAATTACCTTCCAAGCTTATCTGGCCAAGCTGGAATGAGGAGCTTTTCCCCCAGAGATACAGAGCAATATTAGGTCTGCCCAGGAAAAACCCAGCTCACATTTTTTTGCTTCTTCTCCTCCTCAAGCTCATGACATCCTCCCTGTTGACAGACCTGGTGACCTGGCCCAAAGGGTGACTTACCTGGAATGACCCAACCACGAGCTCAAAGACCAGCTTCACTTCTGCTTTGAAATTGTCAGGGAAGAAAGCAAACATGATGTAGTGAATGCCAAAGAGAGGGATGAGCAGCAAAGTGGACTTGGCCAACCTCCTGTTGGAAAGACAAACAAAGAGTCATAAGGAGAGAAGGGAGAGAAGCTAAAGGGTAAGCTGATGAGAAATCCTGCTCCTGAGCTCTGTGCAACCCCAAAACTTGAATTTGTTGCAGTTCAGATTTGCTGATTACCTGGATCATGAAGGTGTAGCCTGCATCATGCATCTTAAGTGCCTTTGTTTGCCCTCAAGATGTGATAGGGGCTACTTATCCTGAGGTCCTGGGAACATCCAGCCTTTCAAGAGCAGCCATGAGAAAGGCCCAGAAGGAAGAAGTGTCTAGGGTACAGTGAAATGGAGAAATGGAGGGTGTTGAGATAGCTCCTCACAGCCCAACCTCCCCAGGATTACACTGATGACCTGGGCTGGGATGCAGTGACACATGGAGGTGGATCCTCAGCTGGGCACAGTCACTCTAGGGCAGTTCAGACTCACCAAGGATCAGAGAATCAGAGATTCTTGTAATGGTTCAGGTTGGAAGGGGACTTGAGAGGTCATATAATCCAATATTTTACAGTGAGCAAGGACATCTTCAACTAGATCAGGTTACTCAAGGGTCCAGCCAGACCTTGAATGTTTTCAGGGATGGAGCTCCTACAGTCTCTCTGGACAACTTCTTCCAGTGTCTCACCACCCTCACTGGAAAGATTTCTTCCTAATATTTGGTCTAAATCTACCCTCTTTCAGTTTAAAAACCTTGTCATATCCCTATGACCCAGCTGGGAGCATTTCCACAGCTTTGCTTTCCTCCTCATTAACAGCTCTCAGATAAATATGTCTGTGCCTCCAGGTAAGGCAGAGTGAGCACCTTGGATTATTTCTCCTTGGCCTACAGACTGCAGAGGGCTGGTGATTTCAGATGTGGTGACAACATAAAATGTGACATCTTTACTCCTGGTAACTTCAATGCATGTATTTCTTTCTCCTTTCTCCCTTCCTCTTCTCCCACTGGAGATCTTTTTTAACGTCTCTACAAGCTAAATCATCACCTAGTGCTGTCCTTTTTTTGCTTGGAGTTTCTGAAAATTACAGATTCTGGGGGAGAAATGGGAAGTTTAGCTCAGAGTAATGACAAGCCACTGCACAGTGAACATCTCCAAAGGAGGGGAAGGAACAGTATTAGTGCTTAATGGCATCAGTCTGGGTAATCAGGGGTCTAATTAGGAAGAGATGATAATTTATTAACTATAATCATTATTAAAATATAGCTGAGAGAAATAAAATGAAATCAAGGGCCTAAGTATGACTATGGAGGCTTTGGCTCCCTTGGTCACCCACATCCTCCTGTGTTCCCCTCTCCCAGATGCTTCTGGAAGAATTGAAAATTTGTTTTTCTCATCTGCAAATCCTCCACCTCCAGAGTCCCATCAGTCTCAGTTCCCTCAGACCATTTTCATTGATTTACCATCTGCAGAAGCCCACTGGGAAGGCTGATGTGCCAGCTTCATGCAGATGATGCTCATCACTGCATCCCCCAGCAGACCTCTCCAGCTCTCCCAGGGCTGTGGCTGGAGCTGAAAGGCAGATGGGTGCAAGTCATTCCAGGCAAAACAAGTGCCTGTAGGACACTGAGGAACTTCCCAGGAATTTGCCTTTCCTGTCACATCCCTCACTAGGAAGCACATCCCTGTTCACAGTGGGGAGATGCAGAATCTGAGTCTTGGTTGCTTTGTTCTGCCAGTGGACTGCCACTGTCACTGGTGACTATCAGGGTACCATGTTCCATGCTCTTGGATGAAATTCTGAGCAGTGTGACCCACACCAGTATCACAGACTCATAGAATGTCAGGGAAGGTTGGAAGGGACCTCTGGAGATGATCTTCTCCAAGGTTCTCCACAGGTTCCCCTAGAGCAGGTTGCACAGGATGGTGTCCAGGCAGGTTTTGAGTGTCTCCAGAGAAGGAGGCTCCACAACTGTTATGGGAAGCCTGTTCCAGTGTGATCCAGCCCTAATTCCCTCAGGTTCTGGCATATGAGAGAGCAAATAATTCTCTAAGCAGATCACAGTTCAGTGAGTATCAGCACTGGCTGTTTAGAGAGCTCTCTCCCCAGCCTTTCAGGAACGTTCAGCCTGGAGGAGATTGCTGAGATGTCACCTTTGTGCACCACATTCATAGAGACACTGTTTGCAACCTCCAATTGATTAGGAAATATTATCTTATCATTGCAGACAACACCAGGACCTGATTGATAGCATTTTTCCCTCCTGGCTGTGCTGTGGCAATGAAAAGAGCATAAATGCCCAATCTGAGGAGCACCCTCCTCCAGCTGGCACAACCCTCCAAACCAGTCTCCTGGCTCCCAGCTCCCAGAATATTGAGTGATGTTTTAGATCACAGAATCACAGAGTGGTTTGGGTTGGAAGAGACCTTAAAGATCACCTAATACCAACACCTCTGTCATAGGCAGGGATACCTCCCACCAGCCCAGGTTGCTCCAAGCCCCATCCAACCTGGCCTTGAAAACCTCCAGGGATGGAGCAGGCACAGCTTCTTTGGGAACCCTGGGCCAGCATCTCACCACCTCACACTAAAGATCTTAGTTTGGCTTCTAGGCAAGGTCCTATGGTGTAGCCCTGTGATATTTGTCCAAAGGAGGGCAACCAGGCTGGTGAAGGGACTGGAGCACAGATCCTATGAGGAGAGGCTGAGGGAGCTGGGGCTGTTCAGGCTGGAGAAGAGGAGGCTCAGGGGAGACCTCATCACTCTCTACAACTCCCTGAAAGGAGGTTGGAGCCAGGGGGGGGTTGGTCTCTTTTCCCAGACAACTACCAGCAAGACAAGAGGACACGGTCTCAAGTTGTGCCAGGGGAGGTTTAAGTTGGATATTAGAAAGAATTTCTTTACAGAGAGGGTGATCAGACATTGGAATGGGCTGCCCAGGGAAGTGGTGGATTCTCCATCCCTGGAGATATTTAAGAAGAGACTGGATGTGGCACTCAGTGCCATGGGCTGGGAACCACGGGGGGAGTGGATCAAGGGTTGGACTTGATGATCTCTGAGGTCCCTTCCAACCCGGCTAATTCTGTGATTCTATGATTCTATGATTTAAAAGACATCTCCCCTCAACCACTGAACTGAGGAAAATCATCTTCCCAAGCCACGGTGTGATTTCTCCAAGGAAGGTAAAGCCAGGCTGTGGAGGAGACAGAACTGCTCAGGAGGTTGTCCAAACCTGGGTAAAGCAACCTGCTGGAAGCCAAGGCTTCTCACAAACCTCATTACTTCCACTCCCAGCACGGAGTTCACTTCTTAGACATAGTGTCTCTGACAGATACACATGGTGACAGGTAATTTAAGGAAAACACATCTTCACTAGCCTGCACTGAGCCTACTCCTCTCCTTGGGAGTGGCAAAAGTGAACCAATGCTTTAATCATGCTCCTTGAATGCATGACAGAAAAGATACTCAGAAAACTTTGAAGATGATACTGATCTACGAACAGGTACAGAATAGAAAGAGATGAATTTTCCTCAAGGTTTCTGCTGCAGAAAATGGTTCCTATTTGCCTGAAATATTGCTGTCCCGTTCTTGCACATGTCTCTGTCATTTTCAGAAAACTGTTTTGGGAGCTTTATTTTCACAGTTTCCAATACATTAAAGCCCAGGTCACTGTCTGCAGCATTAATGAGTGAGTCAGCACCTGAACTTCCAGCCTGCAGCTATACTGGAACTGGAGGGAACTGAAGAATCCTGTCAACATGTTATTTTGTTATAAAATAAACATTATGAAATAAACCAGAGAAAGAGGGAGAAATGCAAATGAGAGATCCTTGTTGTTGTTAACTTGAAATATATTTATCTCAGACTTGGCAGGAGGAACCTGCACATATCACTACCAGTTGTTTGGGGTTTTTTTGGTTTGTTTTTTTTTTTTCTGTGGGTCCTGCAGGCAAAAATCCCTGAAGCTTGCAGCAGTGTTTCAGGGTGAAAAGAGAATGACATGAAAAAGAAGCAAGGTACCTACAGTTTCAGATCACATGCCTAATGGCATTGGTAAATAACCCAGGACTACACAGGGAAATCCTCTTGGTGGGATCCAACCTATAAGTGAGCAGCTGATCCATGTCCTGATGGATCTGAGATGTTTTTCCAGGTGGAGAAGGAAGGTGAGGAATTGCAGGTCTGAAGACCATTTGTACATCAGCAATACCTCCTGTCTGGCAGATCTGAGGGAAGAAGTTACTTACTGCATGGCTGTGCTACCTCTGTTTACAGAGCAAAGAGAATTTTCCTGGCACCTCTCAGTTCCTTGCAAAACATGAACCCAAAGCTCTACATGACCTCTGAGGTGATCTGGGCATAACCCTTCTGATGCATGTTGGCAGCCCTTCTGCTGAGGTGAAGAGGAGCCAACTGCTCCAGGCTGATTCTTAGCACTAGAACATATTTCAATATGCTGATTTAATCTGTGTACCTGGCCTAGATTGCAACCCAGGGAGGATTGCAAAAGATACAGTGCCCAACTGGAAATACATAAAGAGAGGTGACAGAAAGCCCGGGGTCTGCTGGGGTTGGTGTGTTGTGACAACAGCAAAAGAGGCGATTGGCTTTGACTGCTGCAGGGAGAAGTTAAGGTCAAACACTGGAATTTCCTTTCATGAATCTGAAAATCCCTAAGAGGGAGATGAAATGCATAATTTACCATCACTAGAGAGAAAGCCTCAGTCACGTGGCTGGCTAGCATTTAAGGGCCATATTGATATTTATATTGTCTTCCTTCTTGCAGAAAATGAACTGAGTTCAGATTCTTCATTGCTCCCTCCAACAGCAAAGAAGAGTTATGAGCAGTGACTATGTGGACACTGGGCTTTTTTCTTTTCAGTTCTTTACTAGGGATAATTTAATAAATATCTAGATTAGATGATGTGCCAAGCCAGGACAGTGGCAAGAGTCAAAAATAAGTCTTCACTTTTATTTTATTTGTATTGAAGCCAGAATAAATCCATGCAGACAGGAAGATTTCTTGCATTCTTAAAATACTGCAACTACATCCAGTCTTGGCCACTGGGACAGCTGCTGCTCTTACTTTCATGTTGTTCATTATAAACAGCCCCATTAAAGTCAACCTTATAACCCTGGAATAAAAATGACATCAAGCAAAACTTCGGAGACACTGGCACCTCTCAATTGTGAAGAGAAATGCATTGAACTGACCCAATCTAGGTTAAGGATCTGCTTTAGAATTAGGGAATGTTGCCACAGATCTACTGAATGGACTCATTTTCTACACGTTTCCCTTGAAAACAGGGATTGAGGGCAACCAGTGCAGAAAAAACAGCCTATATTCTGTGGACAGCTACTCTGTTAGCAATGTCCCTTACCTTCAGAATCCCAAAAATATTAAATATACAGAGAAAAAGCCTATTTTGTTTCATGATCATAACTGTTGCTTTCACTTCATCATTAATCCCGGAAGAAAACCTTCTCACCTCTCTCTTCTGACATGAAACATTTTCAGCTGTTTTAGCCAATTCCCCATTTGCTGCTTTCTGACCAGCTTTAGTTGAGTAACAAGTATTTGCTTCTGATCAGTGCAGACAGAGGCAATCAGGAACTCCCAGCCAAAGGGGATGCCCCAAAACCCCACAAAATATGGTTGGAAAAATTTCAGACTTACGAATATTGGCTGGTTTCATTGTGTCCAACATCTGGGGAATGCAGCTTCTGGACTAAGATCCGGATGATGCAAATGAAGAGGATGAAGTTCACCTGTCGGGGTGGGGGCAGAAAGGAAACAGAGAGAGAAATCACCCATCAGTATTGGTCCTGGGTGAAAAGAGCTGATATTTGAGGGGCTTTCCTTTCACTCCCATCAATTTGCCATGGGGCAAGCTGTTGTTAAAAAAAGCCACGAGCAGAGAAACCCCCCCCCCAACCCAAAACTCTGGGAGCACAGAATAAACCGACACAGGGTGGCAGCCATCTTGGGCCTGACATCAGCCTGCTTGGGACTTTGTGTCATACATCCCAAGTATGATGATGTCAAACCCATAGAGCACAGCTATGCACGACGTCCTGCTGGGCAGGGAAGAGCCGACGACGGGGTGGGAAAAGAGCCTTGGGAGTTAGCGGAGCGACGGACGTCAAAGCCCTCAGGAGACGGTGACATGGGGCTGGCTGCTGGGCATGTCAAAGGCTGAGGTGGTGAGCCAAGGAAACCAAAGGAAAACACCAAGCAGTATCCACTCAAGAGGGCCTCTACTCAATGCTATCAGGCACATCTTCTCCGGAGAGAAGCTGGAGACCTTGGAGAGCACGGGAAAGAGCTCATGGATGCAGCAGAAAGCATCCCCCTCCTAGGATATTAGACCACAGAATCATAGAATTTTTAGGGTTGAAAGGGACCTTTAAGATCATCCAGTTCCCTGCCATGGGCAGGGACACCTCTCACCACATCTGGTTGCTCAGAGCCCTGTCCAGCCTGGCCTTAAAAATTGCCAGGGATGGATGGGGCTTCCACCACCTCTCTGGGCAACCTGTGCCAGTGTCTCACCACCCTCATGGGGAAGAACTTCTTCCTAATATCTAATCTAAATCTCCCCTCCTCTAGTTTGAAACCATTTCCCCACGTCCTACCACTACTGACATCCTAAAAAGTCCCTCCCCAGCTTTCTTGTAGCTCCTTTCAGATCCTGGAAGGCCACACTAAGGTCTCCTTGGAGCCTTCTCCTCTCCAGACTGAACAACCCCAACTCTCTCAGTCTGTCCTCACAGGAGAGGTGCTTCAGCCCTCTGAGCATCCTCATGGCCCTTCTCTGGACATGCTCCAGCATATTCATGTTTTTCTTGTAAAAGGGGCTCCAGAACTGGACCTAGTACTCCAGGTGGGGTCTCACAAGAGCAGAGTAAAGGGGGAGAATCCCCTCCCATGACCTGTTGGCCACGTTTCTCTTGATGCAGAGACCAGAGAAGCCTAACTAATACCTGGAGTTTAGATGGTGCTTTGCACTCAAAAAAATCTCAAGTGCTCCCCCAGCACACCCAAACACTCTTAACCTTATTTAGTAGCAAAGGTAGAGAGACAGGAATGGCAATTTCCTAAAGGCCCCTAGGAGATGGTATGAGGCAAATCTACTTGCTTTCATGGTCCTGTTCACCAAGTCACACTGTTAGTCAGGCAACTTATACAAGAGAAAAGGGGTGACAGATTTTTGAGGACTTCGTTTAGTTTTAGTTTGCCACACAACCTCTTTCTTTATCATTTCATGGTCAGTGCACGCATAAATGATTCTGATTTTTAGAGACTCAGTGGCTGGAAGGGATTGTGTTCACCAGCCAACCTGATTTCCTGCAAAAACAGATTGTAAAAATTTCCTCCAGCAATTCCTACATTTATCACAACAACAGGTGAATAAAGTAGGCTGAAGCACATCTCTCATTTAGACACTAACTCTTTTTTCCAAGGCTGTGAGTGATTAGAAATTAATTCTTCCTTGGTTATGATGCATTGGTTAATCAGTTTATCTCTCTCCCATGCCATTTATCACAGTTTCCATTCATATCTATTTGCTTATAAATACAGTTTGTGTCTGACTTGGTGACAAGTGAAATTTATCAGTTCAAAGCAGCAGCACTGAAGGGGAAGGTTGGAGCTGTTACATACTGACTGTGTTGGCTTGAGGTGGTCAGGAGCAAAAATGGACACAGGGCAGTGATGAGTTGGGTGGAGGATGACTTACAGGCTTAAAACAGCATTGGATGGCAGAAGATGTGGATATCAAGGTACTGGAGAAGTTGTTTATTTTTAAACCTAGAGCATAACTAAAAGCAATCATTTCTGTTCCCAGTGCTTAATATCTTACATCTTATATATGCTTATATCTTACATCTTATTTATGTATTTCTTCCCATGTTGCACTCCTTCCTGAAGAAACCTGCTGTTCACCAGACAGTGGCTCTCATGGCCTTCCTTTGTGCCAGATGTAGGTGATATTTGCAGAAGGAAAATCAGACACTGCTGGGGAAATTTCATTTGGCACTGAGGACATAATTTATTGGGAAAAAAGAAAATACACCCTCATTGATCCAAGGAGGACTTGGTGTATTTCTTTACTGAAAGGTTATCTTGGGAAAGGGAGATACTACCTATAGCTTTTTATGGTGATATAAATACTTTGAGATGTTTAATCTCAGTATTATATTTCTTTTCTGTGAGGGGAATAGAGGAAGATGTAATTATTGAGACTCTTTCAGTTTGGAATCCTTGTATGACAAATGCTACAGAATAAAAAAAAGGCTTCTTGTAAAGGTCATAAAGTACATGGAATAAGAAGAATGTATGCCTAAGAAAAGATTTCTGTTTAAAAGAGATAGATTTGGTTTGATTTCTTTTACATTCTTTTTCCTCCTTTCCCACACACTTGCCATCCTTTAAGAAAACTCAACGCTAAGTTTAAGTTCATTGGATTTCAAGATGGGGTTTGATACCCGACAGAGGAAACAAAATATTCCACAGGGATGGAGGGACTCAGAGTTCCACAGAAGTCTCATGGTTTCTGTGGTCAGAACTGACCATATCCAGAGAAGTAAGAAGCCAAGCACCTCTGTTGATTTAACTGGAAATTAGCCAAGCTTCTGAAGAACTTACTTCAAAAACACATAGCTGGAATCTGACTTTGCATGGGATGCTACAGCCAGAGGGAAATACCAGGGGGAATGACTGGAACCTCTTTGTATCTAGGTAGGAACTTATGGCAGGACTCATCCCATTTTCACTTGACAGTGGTGACATCCATAACTGAAAAGGGTCATTCTGTGCTCTTCATGGGGTCTGCTCAGACAACCAAAACATTTACAGCCCAGTTCATCTGATCTAATGTAGAATCCACTGGTTCCTCAGTCAAGATGAGCTTTTCCTGGACCCCCAGCCACATTCCTCAATCTGCTGTACCAGGGTGCCCACTTGGGATCAGAGTGGCCAGAGTTAAATCAAAAGAGATTTACCTGGCTTCCCAAACTCTTTTTATGGCCAGAGCTTAAAAAGGTTTACCCAGAGAGTGAGCTTCCTCATCCTCAGACAGAGATTGAATATACAGCAGGATTTTATCTGCCAACACATTTTCCAGGGCCATTTACAGAACACTTTTCCACATCACTTCACCCCCCCCCACACACACCCAGTATTAAAGATGGCTTTGCAGCCAGCAAAATGTGCTGATACTTTACCAAAATAGACAGCAAAATAGGAGTTTTAATGATCCACCAGAATGGGGACTCCACGACTTCCTCCCAGCACCTAAAAAGAAACAAAAAACAGACTTCAAACACCAAGGAACACCAGCAAGCGACTGTGTAACCTTCTGAAGCACTTGGTTTTCCTGGATGCTGAAGGTAGCTATGCCAGGTGATGTAAAGAGGACTAAACATGATGTGCATAGACTGGGAAGAACTAAAAACTTTCTTTGCAGTGGCTTTGAGCACTGGTAGGTACCATTTTCCCCAGATATAAGGCTGTGAGGTCTTTTTCCCTCAGCAGTGGAATGGTCTGAGGATGTTATCCTGGGGTGAATGTGGAAAAGGATGGTGATTCACCTCATTTCTCCTTCACTGAGGTCTGCTACAAGGAAATGCTATGAAAATCACAGATTCACGAGGCCTCCAGTGCTATCCACCAGCATGGACAGGGGGGATTGGCACCATCAGGAAAAAAATCCACGTGTCCTTATGAAAAAGATGCCAGAAGGCCTATGATGGGATGAATCCAAC
Source organism: Florisuga fusca (assembly GCA_038090715.1). NCBI lineage: Eukaryota > Metazoa > Chordata > Aves > Apodiformes > Trochilidae > Florisuga > Florisuga fusca. Next base: position 752,642 of record JAAWXA010000060.1, on the reverse strand, counting down.
CAAACCTAGTTACCTGAGCTAGGGATCTAATCAGACAAGGCAATAGGGTCCAGGGTGGGATTCATTTCATCCTGAAGTCAGAATTGGCTGCAAACCACACCACTCCTCTACATCATCTGGAACACCAAAGCCACCATGGAAATGCCAGAATAGGAATGATGTGGGAATGATTAACATTGCCTGGGGCACAGTTCCCTGCAGACCTCAGGAGTCAAGTGGTGGCAGGTGCATTTGTAGGAGCACATGAATGAAAAGAGGTCTTAGAATAGATCAGTGGAACCCATTGTAGACAATTTCACCTGGATTCAACTCATCTAATGCATTGACAGTGCAAATAAAAGTAGACAAAGAGAGGCCCTTGTAGGGCACAGTTGCTGAGACCTATTTTAGGCACCAACTTCAGGATGAAAAGAATTGCACTCCAGGGATTGCACTGACTAAATCTGCCCTAGCTATAAAAGGAGGTGAGAGCCAACTGCTCATATACAGATGCTTATACTTAATCAGGTGCATGCTGCCCTTTCATTTAGAATTAAAGTGGCCCTAATTATGTCTAGTGCACTTCATTTTTAAAATAAATTCAGGCAGTCTGACTGAAGGTCACTTTAATTTGGAGTCAGAATGTTTAAACAGAGGCTTAATGCTGCTTAACCAATCTTGCCTAGTTAGGTTTTACTTAATCTGGATTAATTCCCCAAAATGTTTCTCTGTAGGTAATTTTAGTATGCAAGAAATAAATACAAACACGTTAGGTATTAGCATATCCTGGAAATCCACACTGTTTTACTTGGCAGAAAATTGCAGAGCTTTAAAGCCTCCAGACAATGCAAAGGAGTCTGTCTTTCTATTAAGAATTGCTGCAGCTGAGTAAGAATATATAGTTAGGAGAATTGGTATCCAGACTGGTGAAATCCTTTGGTCTCTGTCTCTTTGTTGAGGCTATTTATTTATTAACAGAGTAAATAAGGCCAGTTTTATGCAGACAGAGTGAAACCAGAAAAGAAGTCAGTAGCCCTCAGGAAATGTGCTGGTGTGGCTATAAATAAAAAAAAAATAGAATGGGAAATCTGAGCTGCTTCTCTTTCTGACATAAGGACAAACCAGGACACATTAGGAGAAAATGGAGTTAACCATGTGCTGTAAATGCAAGAAGGGAGGCTATGAACAGGGAGTACATAATTGCATGATTCTGTAACTCTCTGCAGTGTTTTCTCATCAAAATCCATTCTAATTACTACAGTTGGACTGTTTGGGTAAAAGCATGAAGGGAAACTGCAGGATCAGAGCCTATTTGCTCACATCTATTCTCTGATTTTTGCCTTGTTTATTTAGCTATATTCTATCTGCTTCTTATATAAAATATCAGAGGCTGCTGCCAGGTTAAAGGGGATGAAGAACAGAGCCAAAAATCCCTCTGGGGGAAAAAAATGAGTTTTTTGACTTCATCTGCAAGAAAGCTAATGGGTGCATTTAAGTATCTGCTGCACCAGCATATTTAGGGTCAAATCTGCAGGATGCAAAGCTCTGCTCTGAGCATAGGGCAGGAGCTCAGATGGTATCTTTGTTATACACAGGATCACAGGGCCAAATGTGACCTGATCCTAGAATGGTCTGGGTTGGAAAAAACCTTAAAAATCATATAGTTCCAACTCCCACCAGCCCAGGTTGCTCCAAGCCCCATCCAAACTGGCCTGGAACACTTCCAGGGATGGGACAGCCACAGCTTCTCTGGGCAACCTGGGCCAGCATCTCACCACCCTCACAGGAAAGAATTTCTTCCTAATTTCTCATCTGAATCTCCCCTTTTTTCAGTTTGAAACCATTCCCCTTCATCCTATCAACTCCATGCCCTTATAAAAAGTCCCTCTCCAACTTTCCTGCAGCCTCTGTTCACAGATTCCCTGAAAATATCCTTAAGAAGCAACTGGGAAACAAAGAGAGTGAGTGATGGGTCTAAGCTGATATAAAACATGGGTTTTCAGGGAGATCTTGGAACATTTCCCAGCTCATGGTGGCAAGGGCTACCTTGGACACCAAGGGATGGGTGACTACAACTCCAGGGCTTTCCTTGGCCTTCCTGGGAGATAAAGGAAGGATTACAAAGGAAAAAGCAACGAGTCCACGGGCTTACCCAACATCAAAAAAGTGAATCCTGACAATAGTCCAAGCAGTGATGAACACGGAGGGGGCACCTGACAAGAGAAGAGATGGTGTTAATGTCAGAAATCCTGATGACTGTTTTCAGAGATGTTCTCCCCCTCCCCCCTGCAGCTCTCCTGAGTGACTGAGGTGTTGCTGTCCCTAAAAAATGGGCAAATACTTTGTGTTTTCAACCCTCACATCTCAAACAAGCAACACCCTGCCTCTGTCTCCCAATGGCCATGGAAGATGCTCCCTTGGAGACTTATCTTCCTGCTCCAGTGCCTTCAAAACCACTTCTGATGGTGAAATGCAAGGAAGATAAATCACTTTAGATACCCACTTTGTACACCCATAGCTAAACCAGCCACCACAGGCCCTCTTTAGCATCAAATATCTATTTCTAACACATAGGTTGCCTGAGCTACTTTAGGTGTTGGCTTTAGGACAAGAAATATGCCCTTGGAGTCCCTTTACTGTACTGTCTGGACCTCTGCTGACTATGACAAGAGCCTGGAGGGACAAGTTGACAAGCAGGAGTCTGCAGCTGGCTAGATGAACCTCTAGGCTAGATGCCTCTGCTCTTCACTCCATGATCTTCTGCCTGACTAAGGTGGTCTCCTTCCATCCTTGTGGTGCCTCTTTTCTCTGTCCCTCATGTTGATTCGATTCAGCTTGGAAATGCTCCAGGAGGGATGTGTCACTTTGTTCTGCATTGGGCCCAGGGTTGTGATTTCTGAGTGCAGGGGTAATATGAATAGTAAGAGCTGTAATGAGTGCATCCAAATTATTAATTCCTGCATGATCCATTCTGAATCCATCACTGATGCTCTTGCAAATGATGGATGAATGAAAGGCCAAAAGAGCAATCAAGCACATCTCACTTTCTCAAATTGCCCTTCCCCACCTGAGCAACCTCAGAACCCATCACAGGAGCAGGAGATTTCCTTTGATTTAAGATCATTGGCTTCAAACATTTATTTGCTTTAAATTTGCCAGCTCTGCTGTGCTGACAGAAAGGGTGTCTATGCACAAGGCAGGTTTAAGCAAGGTCTGACTCGATTAATTGTATTTGGAACAAAGCCATCTCTTCTCATGCTCACAGCACAGAGAATTGTTTCTCCTCTGCAGTGTGAACCCGGGCAGGAATAACTCCTGTCACTTTTGATGGAAGTTACTCCATGGCTAAGTGATCAGACTCTGAATCGAGGCATACCCCTGTATATTTGGGTTTTTTTTCAAGATTCTTCCCCGCTCTAATTATTTCCAGGTTTCAGCTACTGGGAGCATGGACTGGGAAGATATTTTCCTTCTTATATATAAATCTTCAGCTAAATGGCAAAGAGATTTCTCTTTCCTCTTTGGAGACAGAAGAATGGTTGATCTGGCAGGATTCATTTGCATAAATTAGGAATTCAGCTCTGAGTTACTCTGTGAAGACTTTAATTCTGTCTTCCTTGGCGTTTCATTGTTTTATTTTATTTTATTTTATTTTTAGCTATTTTATGTATTTTGCTTCATAGGTTTGAGACTAGATTCACATTAAAGCTGGAGAAATCATGAATGCAGTAAGCAGAAGGTTATCAGCATTAGCACATGGGCCATGGGATCTCAGGTTAGCTGGCTGGCCTGGAGTCAGAAAGACAAGGAGAGTTCTGGTTCAGTCCAGCAGTCTTTCTTTGCTGGGATTCATCCTTGCAATTTAAGGTCATTGCATGAGATCAGCTCCAGGGTCCCAGGTGACGAGGAGTTTCAAGCCCAAAGTCCTTAGAGTCATTGAGATGTTCAACTCTCCACAAACCTAGACAAACTCTGAAATATCTTTATAGATTTAGGCTAAAGCTCCTCTGGCCACCACTTGATCTTGCTGCTGGTGGCACTACCAGTTCTTGCCAGCAAGGTAACACATACCACATCTCTGCCTTCCCTGAGCCCCAAGGATTGTGGATTAAATTTTAATAAAAATCATAGAACCCTAGACTAGTTTGGGATGGAAGAGACCTTAAAAATCATCTAGTTCTAATTCCCCTGCCATGGACATCTCCCATTAGACCAGGTTGCTCCAAGCTCTACCCAGCCTGGCCTTGACCAGCTCCAGGGAGGGGAGATGAGTGCCAGGATCACCTCTTGGCATTCAGTTTTGGGAAGATGCATACCCCAGCCAATCAAGATGTACCACCAAAAGTACTTCCTCTCTGAAAAGAAGGAGATGACCAGCAGGGTGTGAAGATACAATCCCTCCACCAGGAGCCAGAAGAAGTTGGCCATGATGCAGTACTGGAAGAAAACCATCATGGCTTTGCAGCCTACCTGGAAGAGAAGAAATGAACAGTGGGGAACTGCAGCATCTCTCCATAGCAAACACAGTGAATTATCCAGAAAACTTGCTCTGATGTAACTTTGGGGTTGCTTTTTGCAGCACCTTATGGAATGAGCTCCATGGTAGAAAGCCAAAAACCCTACAAAACTTGATTTGGGTGGTGATTCTCAGCATGTACACCATGCCTGGAGTACAGTGTGCATCCCTGAGAGAGCCAGCTCAGGTCTAGATGCTGTTTGTGTGAGCTTGGAGGTGCACTCAGGCTTGGAAACCCTACTGATCTGCTGGACCATGACCCCTACCAGCATGGTGCTGCTCTCTAGGTTTTGGATGTACATCTGTGGGAAGGTGGCTTAGTGGCAGAGAGGATGCCACAAGGTCCTACCCTGATGTGCAAGTCACCAGCCACTGCTCTGTCAGGGAGGCAGACAAGGGAACAAACTGATTCCCCAGGATTATGAAAAAAGACCAATCCAAACAAGCAAAAAAAACCCCAAAATTTCTGTGTTAATTAGTCCTTAAAATTTAAGCCCAATTGCAATCACTCCACACCTGGTAGACACTGCAAAAGCTGAAGGTGTTGGTGACAGAGGTTTGAAGAAAGCCAGATCTTCAAAGCATTGTGAATACTCAGTAAGGAAAAGAAGGTTGGGGATATATATATAACAAAAGAATAAAAAGGAGAAGCAGGGTAAACCCTAATGAACATGGACAGATTTGATTGCATTGGAAGGGGAGAGATTTAAAAAGGGAAGGAGGATTGTTGTTCTTCAGGAAATGAGTAATTAAAAGACTTGCTGGGTGAAGCTTTCAGTGCAGCACAGGTAATGGGAACTGGCACCTTACCAAAGAAAAAAAATAAAATGGGAAATTCCTCCCTAAGGCTCAAGGAGCCAAACCCACTGCAAAACACCTGAAGGTAGAAATCAACTGCTCAAAGAAGTATGACAGCTCTGGCCATTTCCCCTCATCTGTGTGTCCAGGTCCAGCCACAGCTTCACAGGACATCTTTGAGATCATCCTTGAGATGTTCCTTCAGCAATAGCCTCATTGCCTTCAGTGAGTTTGCCTGGGTAATACCCTGCATTTTTTGGGGACAAAAACATGAGAATCTGGCTGCTAATACTCTCTGGTTAGGGGCTCTTCCTTGGTGGTCTGCATGGGGAAGATGTTGAATTTAAAGCAATCCTTGATTTGCACCAGTGACAAGGTGACACTTTCCCCCCCCTCCTCCCCTCTCCTGCTGCAAACAGCTGCTGTGAAACACTCTGGTTAAAAGGAGATGTGTGGAAAGGGATGCCACATGATGCCACATGTTTTGGAGAGGGACTTGTCCTCACTGATCACTCCAAATGAATTCAACCCTTTCCTAGCACCTGCCAGAGTGTCACACTGGGACCTCATTTCATAGAGCCATAGAATCATAGAATGGTTTGGGTTGGAAGGGACCTTAAGGATCATCCAGTTCCAACCCCCCTGCCATGGGCAGGGACACCTCCCACCAGCCCAGGTTGCTCCAAGCCCCATCCAGTGTGGACTTGAACACTTCCAGGGATGGGGCAGCCACAGCTTCTCTGGGCAGCCTGGAACAAAGTTCCATTGCAAGTGACTTTTTGAGAAAGTGGCACAGAGGAGGACATAAGGATGGGAAAAAGAAGCCTGAGCAATAGCCCTACCAGGTGTATCCCCTGTGTCTAACAGCACTTCATGCTTTCAAATAATGTTAGCTCTGAGGAAAACATCTTTCTCCCCAAAGTGATGCAGTGACCAGCTGACCCACCAAGAAAAATTCAGCTCATAATTACTGCTGGAGGCAGTAATTAACTCTGAGCTGAACATGTCACTGCTTTAAATACCCATATGTCTGCCCCTCAGTTATAACAGCTCTGCTCATTATTAACTGCTAAGGACTGTAAATCTTCATCATTGCTGAAATTTCCCAGCTTAGTTGGACAAGAGTTGGTCTGAGGTGCTGATGGAGGTTGGGACACACCCAACCAAGACACTTGCACTCATCTGCCACCTGTGAGTGGAACAGAACTCTACAAAAAAAAAAAAAAAAAAAAAAGGTCCATCAGTTCAGAAATGCTGATGTGCACTCTGGAGCATCATTGCACTACCACAAGTTTCCTTTGGCTTCTTTACTGGGGGTATGGTGGGGCTACAGGTTTAGGACTTGGATCAAAGAAGGATTCAGATCAAAGAAGCATAAAGGGACACCTATCATAGCTGGTCTGGGAATACAATGGGATGGACACAGTCTGCCTGAGCCTCATCACCCCAGTCCTGGCAATCCCCATCACAAGAGCTGAGCTGTCCCTGTCTGTGTATGACCTCTCCTGTATGTGGATGTGCCCTTTGCCATGGCACCAAGATAGATGTAAATCAGCTTAGAGATGTATTTCAGACATCACATGGAATCCTGGGCAATACTGCAGGTCCTGGCATTATTTATGAAGTTAGGACAGTTGCCTTCATTGCTTTAGTCAAAAAATTGGGCTCAGATTCACCTCCATCAATCATGGAGGCCTCAAAATCCCTGCTAAGGCACTTAGCTCCTTTTACCTGGGCTACCACCACTGATGCAGGAGGAAGAGCTTTACACAGAGATTTCTGCAGGCCCCTTCAACAGAAGAAAACTCATTTTCTCAGTGACAGATTTATCCAGCACTTTTCTTTTATGATGCCCAGAGGACATGGCCTATCTGAAGGGAAGCATCTGAGTGACTCACACTGAATTTACACACAGCAAGAGCTGCTCTTCTCCTCAACCTGCTCAAGGAAGCTTCCTTGATCTTTTAAAATGTTTTTTATAGATGCCACTCATGATCCTGTTGTTGGGGAACAGGTGGAAGATGGGGTAGCACTGAGCAAGTACCATCTGCACTGGAGATGTTGAAATTAGGGTCTTCAGGGACAGGTTTAACCCTACATCTCCATAACTATAGTGCCATTTTATTCACTCATAATCATAAATAAATTCAAGATTCTCAGCCTTGAGCTGATTCCTACCCCACTTGCCTAAATCAGATGGAATCCCACCCCCAGCTCTTCTTCTGTTCAGATATCCACCTCAGACAGGGTATGATGTACTCTGTGATGGGGACACAATGACCAAATAATTGCTCTGGTTGTAGGATTAGACAGGATGATTAATTCCCCATCTCACTGGAATTCATCCCACTGACAATCCAAGTTTCCAACCTTTTTCTAATCGAAATATTGTGAATTATGGACAGAGCTCTCCATAGCTCTGCATTGCCCATGAAATTCTGTGCAAGTTACATGAAGATTTAGTTTCCAAAAGCATGTTTTTCTTTTTCATGGGCTACTTCTCTCTGCTTTTAGCTTCACTTTTATTTTATAGGATTGATTACTCTCTAAGAGGAAAAAGTAATGATGGGAGGAGTGGATATACAGTGCTGGCATAGAGATTACTGTCTCTGTTAAGAAAGGAAGAGGGAGGATGTTCAGTGGGATCGTGCTGCCCAAGCCAGTGTTGTTTACTGGAAACAAAAATAAAGCTTCCTTTGACCACTCAAGAGGGGATTTTTGTCTCAACTAGAGGCTAAAGAAACCTTCTTTTACAGGTCACCTTCACTGAGAGATGCGAGGTGAGCAGCAGTGACTGTCAATCCCGGCTTGGACCTTTCCTTAGGAGGTGGCTAAGACAGAAGGTTGTATCTTCATAGCCTAAGGCTATTTTTTCACTCATTCCCATGCTCAAGGGTATGACTTTCACATATAATTTTTTTCACTACTTAGTTGGCTTTGATAGAAGAGCAGAAAAGCACATCCTTGGTCCTTGCAAGATAAGCTGCAGAAGAGAAAACATTTCCAGAAGCTGACTTGGCAAACTGAAGATGTATTTTTTTTTTTTTTTTTAATCTCAGTCTTCTGCTACTACACAGAGTCCTCTGCAAAGACAATTTGGCTACAGAGGGTAATAGTTTGACCCTAGAGAGGCCAATGGCAAAACCTTTGCAGACTTCAGCAGTCGTCCTGCAGGTCTAATTTGCAGAAATGAAGCACTGTGTCAGTGGAAGACACTGACTGAAACAGAATAGTATCTTATTGGGGAATTCTGTTCCTCCAAAAGGAAGTTTCTAGGTTAAATCAATGTACTGAGCCACCAAAAGAAAAGGGAAGAGAGAAGACAGAAGAGAAAGAAGAGAGAGAAAAGAGAAGAGAGGGAAAACAGAGAAAAGAGGGAAAAGAAGAGAGAGAAAGGAAGAGAAAAGAGAGAAAAGAGAAAAAAGGAAAAAAAAAAGAAAATAAAAGAACTTCTTAAAATGCCATCCTGATAGAAACAAAGTAGCTTTTGACAGAGGCACATGGCCTTCAGTTCCTGATGTCTTATGCTGTCAAGTTGAAAACTGCAGTTAAAGCATCTTCTCAACTATCAGGAGTTATAAGAAAGAAAAGAGCTTAATGGGAATAATAATCTTACATTTTGATGATGAACCTTGCAGCTCCTGCTGCCCTTATTGGCTTCAACTGCCAGTCAGCCCCACAAAAAGTACAGCAGATGGATCAGCATAACTGGATTCATGGTCACCATCTATCTCAGGCACAAGGATAAAAGGTTTCCAACACACATTTTCCCTGTTAACATATTGCTCTGCATCAATGGTGCCCCAGAAACATTATGCAGGAGTGCTCCTAAGCCTTGGCAATAGGAAATTAATTCAATTTATCTTAACCTGCTTCCCTCTAGGTCACAATCTATTACATTTTCATGTGCCCATCATTGCCTAAGAGCACACACAGGAATACTTATTCCACGTCAGCTGTCACAGGGCAATTTATTAAACTATTATAACCTGGATTTGTGTCTGAGCTTGTTGATTTGTTACCACAGAAATGCTGTTTGTAGACTGAGGAGCTCTGCTGTACAGCCATGCATGTGAACACACACACATTACTTCAGCAAGCCAAGTCTTGCCTGCTCCTTCCAGGGTTTTAACAGATGTGTAGGTTTAGAACTTAAGGACATGGCCTACTGGTGGCCTTGATAGTGCTGGGTTAATGGTTGGACTCGAGCTTAAAGATCTTTTCCAACCAAAACGATTCAAAAGAGAAAGATGGAGACAGTAGGAAGAAGCTTCTGAGCTCAGTCTCCATCTCTATTTCCTGTGCCACTACTTCCACTAAGGCTGGGCCAGTACTGGAACTGGATAGAGTATTAATTCTATGACTGGAGCATCATTTCTCTAGCAATAGCTCAACCCATATGGGCTCCAAAGCTCCATGAGATAACCTCAAGCCTTCATTAGTGCCTTCACCCCTTAATGCCAGCTGAAAGCCAGTTGAAAATGGCAAGGTATTTAAAAGTCTGGCTCTGGAAGTCTTCCTATGGAAGTTCCATGAGAAAACCTCTATTTTATGAGCTTGCAGCACAGCAAAGCATAGCAGGGTCAGGTCTTACACTTGCCAGAAACCTTGCAAACCCTCTGAAAAATAGATGGAGCTGCATCAGTTTACACCAACCTAAAAAATCTAAGTCCACGTGACTGCCCTTCATGCCTTGCCCAGAAAGGCTTCCTCAGACACCATCCTATCTGCTGAATTCAGTCAGAAGCTCTCATGTCTGCTTTTCCTCACGTCAGAAGCAAGTCTGAGCCCTTGGACTCTGACCCTCAGGGCTATTTAAGCAGTTCTCTTCCACTGATTTTCACAGGGGTTATGCAACTGTCGGCCTTTGAGGGACTCAGCCTTTCTGTGTTGTCTCTTAGGAACAATCATTTGATTTTTGGAGGCAGTCTTGTGAGTATTTCAAAGGTGGTGATTAGCCCTAGCTGGTCTGGCCTCTATGTCAGATGACTCAGAGTTCAGTTTCGATGTAAAAATAGAATTATCTCGGTAAATGGGGTAACTGTCCCCATTCCCTGCTCATCAACCACAGGGCAATGGCAAGACATTAACAAGACAAGACAACCACAAAGCAGAAGCTAAAGGCAGATTCTTTCCTGTGAGGCACTGGTCCAGGTTGCCCAGAGAAGCTGTGGCTGCCCCATCCCTGGAAGTGTTCCAGGCCAGGCTGGATGGAGCAACCTGGACTGGTGGGAGGTGTCCCTGCCCATTCAAGGGGTTGGAACTGGATGAACTTTAAGGTCCTTTCCAGCCCAAACCCTTCTGTGATTCTATGATAGTTGCACCCCATCCCTTGAGTTCAATGGGACAATCCAGGCTCCAAGTGCTTTCCATTCGGTCTTCCCATGGAAATGAGGCCCAGTCTGTGATGAGGTCCACTTGGTATTGTTTGTGTAATGTGAAGGATATCCTTGTTCCTCCCACCTACTAGGTAGCAGCCACATTTGGTTTTTAGCGCAAGAAGCAAAGGAAAAAAAATCCCTGCTCCTGTGAAGCAGAAGTTTCTCACTGTGCTCTTTCACTCATGGTTGACCTGAACCATCTCACGCTGTCCACAAATTCCTCTGACACACAGCCAAGTATTTCCTGTTGGCTTGAGGGGATGGATGTTGCAATGGACTGGCTTCAGTTCTTCTTTCTGAGCTTTTTGACAGCTTTTAATTTCTACGGAGGATTCTGCTGAAGATCTCTCTGATGTTCCTGTCAGCACTCAAATCCAACACCCCCATCTCCTTGGTCTATATTTTTACCATTAGGTTAAGTAAAGAGACTTGCATCTGCCAAACAAGTTCTGTGGATTATCCTCATATCTGCTGATACCTCCATGTCTACTGAACTGATACAATATAAGTTTTACAGTAAAACAAATGACAGAGGGGAAAGAAAGAAAAAACCCCCTTGAGAAACCTCCAGTAAATGATGTGAAGAAGTAAAAAACCAACAGAAAGAAATTAGAGGGAAGGAATAGAGGTACTGACACATATGCTGGTGAAGAGCTTAAAATATTTTTGTGTGGCTGGTGTGTAAAATATAATTTTATATATTCTTACTACAAAAGGTAATGCCAAGATCAGCTATTTAGTCACTTCGGAATGCTGGGAGAGGTCTCAGTTTCTTTGGATTTTATAGCCTTGAATCTGTTCTGGTAGGGGGGATACATTTCTCTTTTTTCTTTTGTCCTTAAAGGAACTAAGTGCAGTACTTTCTCTTCTAGTAAAACCCTGTTATTGATTTGCTTTTGCCCTCTTTAAAAAAAAAGACAGTGGTGAGAGCAAAACTGAACTGTTTGTGCAAATCTTTCCTGATCTTGAAAGAGCTCAGGGCCATACAAAGCCATTATACACAAAACCTTCAGTAAATTGTGTGAATTTGGGGTATATGAACTCCTACCCAGGTCTCCCAAGCCAAAACTTCATCCTGCAAGTTTAAAGCACAAACAAACCAATTATTTAACCTAATGCAAGCCAACCTAACCCAACCAAACCCACATAAACATGATGGATTTTATAACCATTCCTCCAAAAAGATGAAAAGTATGAGGAGAGGCATTCTGACTACTTTTCATGTAGGTATTTTTCCTGGTCCAAAAATATTGGGTCAAGACAGGTGTAGATTTTGCAAGGGGTGATGATCAGCTTAGTGATGCAGAGACAGATTTGTTCCACATGTTTTTATAGCCCTTGTGTATCCTTCAAGCCACTCACCCTGAGCTGGTATGTTAACATTAAAAAAACCTGTGCTGGGGAGACACACACACACGGTGGTGTCAACCTGGCTCTTCCAGGAGCTGTGGATTCTGCAGGACAAAGTCCTGTATTTATATACAGCAGTGTTTCTGGATGGATGGTTGGAGCAAACACTTCTCCCTACAGTCATGCCTCAGTCATGACCCAGAGCAAACTCCTGCTGGAGTAAGAGCTTGGTCAACCTCCATGGCTCACTGGGTTCTTGGCTCTTCTGCCAAGTAGCATGAGCAGTTATCTGAGGCACCAGACATCTGTTTATTCCAGTTTAGATGTCATTCTAACCATTCACAGGCCTTCACAATAAAAAGCCAGTGCTAAAAAATACAGATCCCAATGAACCACAGAGTGGGGGGGGGAAAAAATACACAACAGAGGATCAGTGCAATGGGAATGGATTGTGCTGTAGAGAAGTTCCTGGGGAAAAGCTGGGGAGAAGATTGCTCTTTGGTATCATCTGAGAGGTGCTCAAGCAGAAAGGTGATCGTAGCAGCAGGGACAGGACTCAGGGTAAGGATGCAGAAAAGCCAGAAGGCAAGGAAAAAACTGTGTGGATGAGAGAAAGGAGAATCTTATCCTCCTGTTGTATGACAAAAAACCAAACCAAACAAAACACCCCAACAGGTCCAGAAGGAAACTGCTGGGCAGTTGTGCCCAGTCCCCTGTTACCACTGTGAAGCAGCTCATGTAATATTATGAATTTATTATGGAGATTTTTTTTTTTTGGGGGGGGGAGAGTCTGGCTTCTGATCACATCTCTTTATTTTGGTGATTTCAATTTCCTGTCTAAAATTATTCATGACTGGTGTTCTCTTACGTCAATATGACCTTTAGATAAACAGCTCCTCTGCCTCCCTAATGTTTGCTCCAGCTGATAACACTGAGTTGGAAAGTGAAACAAATATCCCAACTCCTTTATTCCCCTCATTTATCATCCCAGTGGGGAAAATCTCAGAGTTGCAGAGAGCTGGTGTGGGATACAGATTCAGATGTAAAACAGACCATGATGTCTATACATAGATTTCCTGCTTAAAACCCTGTAGAGATCTGGTCACTGCAATCAGGGGAGCCCACAGACCCATCCAAATGCAGGTGCCTTCTACAAGGTGATGTGAACAGCTCTCCACACTCCAGTAGAGAATGAGTAATTCAAGCTTGACTGAGTATGGTTGCACTTTACACACACAGCTCACGTGTAGGTACTCGCCTCATGAGTACCTCCAAGTACCTTGTAGATACACCTGAAGTTATTTATCTGGATCTGACTCTGAATCTGACTCCCAGCCTCACTGAAAGGAGATTTTATTGAATACCTAAAACACAGGACTGCCATTCTCCTTTGGCCAGGATATCCAATAAATTACCACAGGGCCAGGAGATGGACACAGGACTGACATGAGCCCCCAAATTTTGTAGAGCCCCAGTGGTGGGTTTGACCTCAGAAAGGATCAGATGCCTATAAATTCTTGACCCTGCTGATTTACTTTATGCATTTCCTATACAAATGAACCTGCAGAGATCATGGTTTTGCTTCTTTCAAGCAAGAAAAAAACACACCTTCCCAATATACTGTCTCACGTACATTTGCAAAGTAATTTTTGATGTTATTATTTAAGAGGGGCAACAGAATAAGGTGGAAACTTCCAGGTACATGGCTACTTACTGAACTCACAAAGCAGTGCTCAGATTCTCCACTTTCAAAGAGGATGACATCCTTTATGAAGACAGCGATGGCTCTCATGATGAAGGACATGAAGAGGTGCATGTGGATATAGTTTCGAGTACAGTGTAGTTTTCTGTGGGCAAAGAGATGAAACAACATTTCTGAATAGCAGGGCTTCTCAAAAAGCATTATTTATCTATTTACTTCTTTCTTCTGCCAAAATACAGACGTAGAATTAAACATTAAAAACACCAGGACAGACTATGTCCACTTCATCCACTTAAGCCTTTTGAAACCCCCAAAACACGGAAAGAACAAAAACCCAAACAAAACACAACAAAACAGAACAAACAAGGTCAAAGCACAGAATGACAGAAAACAGGTCCAGCACATTGCTCTCCACTGGAAAAGAAATGTTTTTAACTGAGCAAACCATGCTCATGACACAGGTCTGTTTCCTGCAGAATGTTTGTGCTGCAATAATTCTTCTCAGAGTGATATATTTCTTCAGAAAGAGAAATAAATTTTTGGCAGCGGCTGCCAAAATTAACATGTATTACAGACTTTCTGAAGCAATAGGAACTATATTTTCCTATAATAGAAAAATTAATAGTGACTGATGGTTCTCAGAGAAACACCAGGATTCTGTTCCTTATCCACTAACATTTTGAAGCTGAATTTTGATCGAGTTGGTCTTCTTTTTAAGCAGGACTTTACATCAGCTCTAGTGAAAGGCCTGATTCTCTGGGAATGGGCACCCTGTGCAGTCATCAGAACAACATCAGACCTCACGCAGCAACACGATTAAATTACCACCTCTTAAGGAGTCACTGTGCACTGGCAGAGTTTTTGTTCTTAATCTCTGACAAGCTAACAGGACCCAGCTGATCTTCTCTCTACTTGCAGGTGAAGATAAATCGAATCACCTTGTTTCCCACAAATGAAGAGCAGGAACCCTGAGAGTTTCCCCAGCTTGGCTGACACCCTGCACCTTGCTGGGATGAAATAATGTCTGATTTGCTCTTCAGCTGGGAGAGGAGTGGAGAGAGTGTGTGTGCTGAGAAGTGAAAAGATCTTGAAGGGTGAGGCCAGTCTTGGTGTAGGTGTGAGAGTGACTCCAGAACTTATGCTGCTTGCTACAGCTTGCTTTGGGGGTTATGTCTGGACCAGACTGTCATAAGTGGGACAATAATATACCACATTTCAGGGAAGCTACTGGAGAGTGGTGAGAGGAGATGGAATCACATCTAAAAGGTTCTTCCATCTAATGGAAGTCTGCTTTTTGCTCTTCTCCCTATACTTGAGCTACATTGTAATAGATTACCTTATATGAAGAGTTCTTCATTGGAGACACGCAAATTTAGATGCCTCAATCTATTTTAAACAATACAGACTGAGGATTAACTTAATTTGCAGCAATCTAAATGGTATTTGATGCCATTTGATTTGCTGCAGGGTGTTTGTCTATTAACCCATAGGGGCCTTGGTTTCCTGAAGGTCCTGCATCATATCTACTAGTCTTGTGCACATCTCAGAGGCTCCAGCATGCCTAAAATGGCTCTGGATGCATTGCCATGGAGCTCCATGGGCTATAGAAGGAAGTGACCGAAATACACTTTGGGAGGCAGTTTTGTGATTCATCTGTACCACTTTGAATAAATCCTTCAGTGAAAATACATCATCCCATAATATCCCTATGTATCATCCTGACAAGGTCTCTGCAGAACATAGTAAGATCAGGAACAGGCTGCCCTGGGAAATGGTGGAGGGACTGTCCCTGGAGGTATTAAAAAAAATATGTGGACCTAGCACTTTAGGACGTGGTTTGGTCGGCTGATGGTGTTGGCTTAAAAGTTGAACCTGATGACCTTGGGGGTCTTCTCCAACCTTATTGATTCAAAGATTATGGCCTCTCACACAGAGATTAATCATGTGACAATCTACATTAAGTGCAACGAATCTCACCTAAATAATTAGTTTTGAGTGATAAACCTCACACACTAATCCCCTAACAAAAAAAATCCCCGAGGCCACAAATCGCCTACCAAAAAGCGGTGACACCAAAAGATGGGGGAATATTCCTCCCCCTCTCCAAGTAAGAAATCTTTTCCATCCACCTGTGACACTCACAGCCTAAACATCCACTCTGCCCTTTGCATCCCAATGCCTTTTCCACTCGTGATCTTACCTGAAGAGACATAAAATGATCATAGCAGCCGTGAGAGCGATGAGTGACAAGGTGTGGCCGATGGTGTAGCCCGTCTTGACTGTGCCATAGAACACTGTTTGCTGGTGTGAAGGAAAGAAACGAAACAAGACTTTCAGAGAGCTGCCACCACACACTCCTGAACACCCCATCACTGAGCCTGGATTGACTTTCTTCCTGAGAAACCATCCTACTCCATTCACTTCAGCCTTTAAAATCACCATCCGAGGACACGATGCAAATACCCCTGGTGAGAATTAAACACCTCCAACTGCAGTAGAGCTTGGAGCACTCCAAAACCAGGTTATAGGTACACGTGGGAAAAGTTCATGCAGGAAATGATTTGTCACTTGCAGAGACAGGTACATGGTTAAAATCTTGTGGAACACGAATGACTAATGTTGAGTCAAACTGCAGACTGACACATGGGCTCTGAGGTGGTAGGATGAGCTTCACCTCATGTTCACTAAGGAAGTTAGAGGAGAAAACTGGTCTGGAAATTGGTTTGCTTTTGTGGAAGATAGGTACTGTGTTTAGACAAGTAAAAGCTCCAGATATTCTCACTGAAATCACAAAGATGTTCATTCAGAAACATCTGTTAAGCTGGAAATTAGTTCATAGCTTTTCTCTTCACCAGCTGACAGAGGGAGTCTCAGAGCATGGGGCACCACAGGACTTCCATCCAACAGGGAAACTTGTTCTAAATAAAATGGGGAAGCAAGGCACCAAAACTCTCAGCTACCCTAAGGTTCTCCAGCAGCTTACAAAAAGGACAAAAGTTCCACAGGTACTTATACATTTGAAAAAAATCCAAGTTTTCATTAGAATCTGAGTCTACTCCTTGCCACTCCATTAAAAAACAAAAAAACCCACCCAAACCACAAAGAGGAGTTTACACAGCAAACCTAAACCCACCCTTGTTTGAGAAAACACTCCTTATTAACAAGAGTTGACATTTTTATATGCTATTTTCATAGGCCTTGACAAGTAGTAGGTACTTTACAGAACCAGTGAGGCTGCAGTGAGTAGTAATCCTCTAGCATTTGCACAAGACAACTTAGAGGGGTGTTAAGACAGTTTCCAAAGAGTGCAAAGCTTACATTGGCCATATCTATATTCCTTCTTAGACCACAGACCTGAGAAATAGCTAAAAGATGGCTAAAATGTTTTTACAGCCCCATTCAATTAATCCACATCACTAAGAGCTTTGGGTCAGAAACTCTGAATGTGTAATTCATAACAAGGGTTTCAGGCCAATTTATCTACCTCATCTCATCCATTTGGTGCCAGGAGCTGATGGAGTCACCCAGTTCCTAAGGTTCCACCTAAGGTTCCACCCTTCTACCCCACCATCCTGCAGACCCCCCCAAATTTAGCTATAGGCTTGTTTCCAGTCTTGTTTGAGTGCTCAGGCCTCTGCCCCAAAGGCAGATGAGAATTTTCCAATGCAAGCAGTCAGCTTCCTTCATGTTGATTTCATCTTTCTTTTCATTATCTGATTTCTTTCTTGATGGCACCAAAGCAGAAGTGTTCCAAGCAAAAGACCTGACCAGTAGAAGGAGAGATTTTGTGGTAGGAGACTGAGTTTGAAGAGATTGTCCCACATTAGATTTAGGAGAGCAGAGGAAAGGAAATTAAAAGATAGCATATGGGATGTCAGTAGTGGCAGGGGAGATGGGTAGAAACCCTCTGGTGTGAATACAGGTATAGACCTTTTGCTTTTATGCACAGAATGATGCAATAAGCAATTCCCTGCTTTTCTGTTTTATGATGACCAATCCTTGTGTACAGAGATGGGTCTTAAACAGCTTTAATGTAGCATGTGGGGTCATCTCTCTTCTGGAAACAGCACATAATGACTTCTCACTCTTCATTTGCACTTGTTAATGCCAATCATTTCCTATTTTGCAGATATCAAAGCAGAGAATTTTACCCTAGATAACAAATGGGATTGGAATTCCACTCAGCACTCAGATCACTAAAATATTCTTATCAGAAAAAAGAGGGATTTAGAAAATGAAGGAAATACGTGCCCAGGATGCCCAGGTTCTAGCTGTACACCTGGAATGACTTACAGAATGAAATGAGACAATTTCCTCATTCTCCCTGTGACTTCTAAAAGTCTCTGTTTAATGTCACAGTAATTTAAAGTAGATGCTAAACTCAGATGAAGTGAGAATGAGCTTCCTCAGGTTCTGTTCAGTAACCTCTACTTTTTCCCCTTGGTAATAGAGATTAGAATGTGAGACATTTATTTTTGTCAGAGAAAAAATACAGAAACACTGATCAAGAGTTTTTCAGTAGCCCTGCACCCAAACATACTCTGGGTTCACATCACTCAGCCTAAAGTCATCCGGGCTCCCTGTTCAGTAAATGTAAAGAGGTTCCTTTGGAATGAAACGTGGGGTAAGCTGACCTCTGGAGCTTTCAGTTTTCTTCATTGTCTTCAGATGAAGCCTGTGGGGACACTCAGGGTGGTCCCTCTTGACCAGAGGCACACAAGGGACAAATTCTGTTTCTATAAAACTGTGTCACGTCTGACAACAGGACAGCAAAAACACCTCCCCCCAACACCTCATTTTCTAATCTCTGTCTTTTTCTAAGATCGTGGTGGAGAAGGATTCATTAGCACAGCAGAAGATCCTAAGTGCCCAGCTTTAGTGCCTACATCATCTGCTTCTTAGGGACTACCAGAATTCACAACTAAAATCTTACACACAGCCCTTATTTCTTTTTCTTGTTGTTTCTGATTTGAGACCAGCAGGTGTTAGAGGTGCATGAAGTGTTATCAGGGCAGGTTATCAGTCTGTTCAGGACCTCATGTCCCACACAACAAACTGTTGTCATTTTTTTTTCTATTCCCTTTACTCCTTCCTGACCAAACTGCCAGCCAACAACAAGAATCTATTCTCCTACATGGGCTAGTACTGCGTATTCCCCAGCCACCTTCCACACCAATTAGACTTAAACAGCATGGCAAAACTGAGGAAATTGGGAGAAAATAATTAAGAAAGAATTAAAAGAACACAATACATGTTCTCCTGGTAACGCGACACTCTGGCAACGCTGCAATCCATTGGGTTGCCAAAGAATGTCCCAGGAATTCCCAAATCCCCTTTGAAGCTGGAACATAAAGCAGGGCTCTCAATGGAGGACCTTCCTGGAGCAAACCCATCATAAGGGTGTTTATAAGAAGAAACCAGTGCCACAGAACTTGATCTGAAGAATGGGACACCTGAGGATGTGAAGTGGTGGCTGACCTCGAAGGCTGACCAAGTGCCTCCTCAGTAGGCCTGAAATTCTTTGTGCAATCTTCCTTTTCCTGTTTTCCTTACTCTTTCCCTCTTAAGGCTGGCTCAGGTCTGTTTAGATTCTCCTTTAACTCTTCCAGGGCCTTGGTAGAGTGTGACAACACACAAAGCCCTCTCATCACATATATTTATGCATTATTGAGATTCCTGTGTCCAGCATTCCCAAACACTGACATACCTCATACAACAACAACAAATCACGGATATAGGGTTAACATAAACACATGGCTGCAGTGAAATATGATTCTTTTCTAGCATAAGCTTTTTCTTGTTGACTGTGGACATGGCTGCAGTGAAATATGATTCTTTTCTAGCATAAGCTTTTTCTTGTTGACTGTGGGACATCTAGATGTGACTGGTTTAGAGTAGATGTTGAACTTTTAGATGAGGTAAATCTTGCTTCTAACAGCATTGACTTGATCCTTCAAGCTTCAGTGTGAAGCAAACCAATAAAAAGCTCCTCCCTGTGAAATGGCAATACACTCTAAAGCTAATTACACCTAGGTCAGTGATTACTAATTTACATACAGGCAGTGTCCCAGAGAGCTGGAGAACTTCCTTATAAAAATTCAGTAACATTGGAGAAAATGTGTTTCCTACATTCTTCTAGATCTTTATCTGATTGAGATCAGCAGAGCAGCACCAACAGCAAGGAAGTTGTGTCCTTTTATCACTTCTGATCCTTTAATACTTATGTTGTCCTAGAAAATACAGGAATCAAGTCTACTAAAGGACATATATAACTGTGGAGTGCTCATTTCAAAGCTGAACATGGAAAAGTTATGTGTGGGTATCACAGACACACTGGTCTGATTTTCCCAGGTGCTGATTCCTGTCACCTCCCCAGAAATCAAAGGGAGGATGGGCTCAGGATGGACCTCTGCTTACAGGGATCCTCCAGAGGATCCTTCCTTCTTGAGGAAACAGAGTGGGAATGGAAAAAATTGGGCATGGGAAGATCAGGTGATTCTGATCTCAGTCCCTGGTGAATCTTGACGTTTACCCATCCAGGTGTACAAACCTCTTCCCCTGGAGTGCTGTTGGTATCATATCCACAAGCTACAGCATATGGTGCAGGGGACACATCTGTCCAGCCCTGGCTTGTACAATTCCTGCTCACATTCCCTGAAAGAAAAGAGAAAAGGGTGATTTAAAAAGGAAAATTCAGCTTGCTGTTAAACAAATGTCTGCCTCTCGTTGGTTCAAATGCCACAGAACATTTCAAGTAGCACGTAAGAGTAAAATTCTCACACTGTTAGGAAGTGTTCATATCACACAAAAGACATAATCAGGAGGGACCCCTTGGGTCATAGAGTTCAGACCTCAAACCAAGTGTACTTTAATACTGAGGTGTCCAAAAAACATCTCTCCTAATAGTACCAGAATGCCAGTTGGACCTGAACCTTTGGTTGTTGGCACTGCACCAATGTTGTTTGAGAGGATTATTCTCCCGTTGCCTTTGTTCCTGGAAAATTTTTAATCTAAGCAGAGCAGTGAGGTATTTACATCTTTCACTGAAGTATTGACGTCTTTCACTCTGCTTGTGAAAAGCCAAGACAGGGAGGGTGGAAGTCCTCATTTCACATTATGCAGGTAAGGTCAGAAGTTAAAAACATTCAGTTTCCAACATTCTGGCAACTGAACGTTGTCCTCAAACCTCGGACTTGGCCTACCAGGTGAACTCTATTCAAATGTGATTCCTGGGAAATCTATTGCACTCTTGTTTGAGAACCAAACACTTCAAAATTTGGCTATGAGGGGAGAAAAACCAGATGCTGACAACCTGTAGTGCCTGTTTTAATAAGTATACTCAAAGGCAGGAAGATTTCCCAGACTCTTAAGCAAGTTTAGAACCTTCAACAGGCTATAAAGAGCCTTTATTAAACAAAACTGACAAAGGTGTGAAGTTCAAATGCTTCTCTGTTACTTTGCCTCTCTTTATGTATCTGGGGTTGTGAGGGTGTTGGGGTTTTTTTCCAATGTTTCCAAGTTTTTCTCTCTTTGTAAGTCATCACTGCCTCCTCTCCCACCTGGCCTGCAAGCACACATAGATATGGGCTGTACAGCCATTTATCAAGCAAAAGAAGGAGAGATCAACAATCTGACCAAGATAAGCCTTACCCTAAAAGGTTCATAGTCTAAAAGGCCAAGATAGATGTTTTTCAGGCAGAAATAAGAAACAAGCAACACATCCACCAGTGCCCTGTGGAGTCCCCCAGCACTCACTCTGACAACCATAGAATCAGAGAATCCTCATGGTTGGAAAGGACCATCAAAATCATTAAGTCCAAGTTCCTGCACCACCTTCACCAATGAATCATCTCCCAGAGAGCCACATCAACTCTTTTTTGAATATCCCCAGGGACAATAACTCCATCACCTCCCTGGGCTACTTGTTCCAACGCTTTACCACTCTTTTGGTGAAGAAATTTTTCCTAAGATCCAATCTGAACCTCCTCTGGTTCAACTTGAACCCATTTCCTCTTGTTCTATCACTTGTCAACGGGGAGAAGAGGCCAACACCTGCCTCACCCCAACCTTTTTTCAGGGAGATGTAGAAGGCAAGAAGGTCTCTCAACATCCTCTTCTCCAGGCTGAACAGTTCCAGCTCCTTCAGCCTCTCTTCCTGAGAGAGTTCTCCAGACCCCAAGACACCAGTCTCTACATTCTCCAGCTCACACAAACCACATCACTGTGGCCTTTCTTTTGGTGTCACTCACCACCCCAAACCTGCCATCCCTGCCTGGAAAGCTGATGCAATGAACCAGCATGAACAATCAGGAGCCCAAACTCGCTCCTAAGATGAAGCATTACACCAGTGAAACCAAAGAGCTTTGCAAACAATGGGGTTCTGTGCACACAGGAATAATACAACTCCTGCAAACAGGAGCAG
Source organism: Florisuga fusca (assembly GCA_038090715.1). Classification (NCBI taxonomy): domain Eukaryota; kingdom Metazoa; phylum Chordata; class Aves; order Apodiformes; family Trochilidae; genus Florisuga; species Florisuga fusca. The sequence continues at coordinate 730,494 of JAAWXA010000060.1, read as the reverse complement.
ATCAATGATGCAGATATGAGTCATGAAAATATTCAAGCATCACTTGCAGGAATTTCTGAAGATTGAGTCAGCTTCTTCCTCACCTCAGTGATTCTTCCTCACCACAGACCTGCCTTGCACTGAAATCAGGGGCTGCTTATCCCCTGGCTTAATTTGTTTCTCCAATCCCTGTGACAGCTGGGTTTTAACACTAAAACTTGCCCTGTAATTTGCCTTTACAACAGACCTAGACACACAGTTTCTGGTGCCTTTGCTCCAGATGCTCCAAAAGAAGTTAACTTCAGCACACGTTGGTGGGGCTCTGCTCCCCAGGCTTCTTCTGCAGGGTCACTGCATTTCTTTTCTCCAGGGTTCAGATCAGGATCATAAGAGATCTTGTGCAAACAAATCGAGGACATGACTGTTCAGTAAATTTTAATTTATTTTTTTTTTTTCCCCAGGTCTTACGTAATTTTTTTTATTTCTTCTTCATCACAATGGATCCCATTATCTGAACTTTTCTGCTTCCTATTTCCTGCTCAAGGCTCCTCCCCTCTGTTTGGGGTTGCCTTTAGTGTTCACAGTGGTTTAGATTCATTGCTTCTTGTTCCCACTGAACTAAGAGGTGCTTCTTTCACCTTAAGTTCCTCATCAGTCTCCTCTTTCTTCTTTTTAAGTGCACTTCCTTGCACCTGTTTGATTCTTTTGTAATTCCTCCCACAACTCTCAATACTTTCCAAAGTTGCCTTAATGCTTTAGAAGAGTGGAAACTGAGGCAGAGGGAGGCACAGTGATACAGAATCATTGGGATTAAACAACAATAATAAAAATGGTCCTGCTTTAGGGAAATTCATCAAGAAACTCCCAGAAAAGTTATTTTTTCACCCCCTTTTGCACTTTTTGATGTGCAAATTCACACGCACAGTGGGAAACAACAAACCTTTCTAGTAACTCTGATGTTCTGTACTAGATGTCTGGGGGGATGCAAAAAATACAAGGTTAGAAGATGTAGGTTTTACCACATCACAGTTTTGGTGCAAGTGATGGATGCTGTCTCTCCTCAGAGCAAACAATATTTTTAATTTCTGCTGCTTTCTAATTGCAGATTAGTTTCTATATGGAAACTCTATTATTTTCTTATATATATGTGGAACAGTGCTTCACAGTTACTCTGAGTTTTTCAGGTAGCAAACTTTAGACTGAGTATGAAACTAAGATTTTTACATCACAAGGTCAAACTCCAGCTCTGCCACAGACTTCCAGTGAAACTGCAGCTACTTCTTGTGATCTCCCTGGGTCTCAGTTTCCCCACCAATAGTTAGATTTTGGTAATAAATTCTGATCTTCTGACAGTGGGAAGGTAAAGTGTTCAAAGCACAAGAAGCTTTATACACTGTTTTCCAGAACCATTTCTCATTAATTTGTGTTTCTCCCTACTGTGTGTGACAAGAATTCTCCCTAGAAAGATGCACCAATTTTTAAATTACATTGAAGCTGCAAAACATAAATGGCAGTATCAGAAAAGACAGAGCTTCTAGCTTTGGAAATGGTATCACATTTGATAGTTCATAAGTTTCCTGAAAATTTCCCATTTAATTTCCCATTAAACCTCTTGTGGCACAACTTAAAACCATTCCTCTTGTCCTATTACTAGTTACTTGGGAAAACAGCCCAACACCAGCCTCTGCCCAACTTCCCTCCAGGTAGTTGTAAAGAGCAATAAGCTCACCCCTGAGCCTTCTCTTCTTTAGGAGATGCTGCTACTGATGCTGCAGTGATATGGTGCTCCCCAGCTCATCCACAGGAATTCTGGCCAAAAGAGGAGGTGAGGCTAAACTGTTTTCTTTGTAGTGCTAATCAACTGAAACCTCTCTTTTTGTGTCTCTCTCAGACTGTGTATCTGAGTCCAGAGCAAAGCATCAGAGACACAATTAGAGGGATCTCAGCATCCCAGCTCTTTCACAGCTGTCCTCCCAGACAAAGGAGTTTAAGGATGAGGTTTTCAAGAGAATATGGTGGTGACCTTCCCATAAGACTCCCTGCCAAGTAGGAGGTGATGAAGGTGCAAAAGGAGCAAAATAACTGCAGAAATTAAAGAGGGGAATGAAGTTAGTTCTCTAGAGGTGGTAAATATAATGACAATGCTTATACAGGCTAAAGAAACCAAAGTTACTGCTGGAGAACCAGGATGGGAAAGTAGGCAGTCAGCTTTCCAAAAGTGTGCTGAGGTATAAAAACCACTGCTCACAGAAGGGATTTACAAGTGTAAATATGAGGCCAGACCCTTGGCTCATTTCTATCAGTGTTTATGACAGTCAATGCACTACACACTGCTGAAGGGCAAGGGCTGAAGCCACACACCTGAATAAGTAGCTTTTTGGAAATTCTACCACAATTTAAAGGCTCATATGTAGCAAGATGATAATCTTTAGATGATCTTTAAGGTCCCTTCCAACCCAAAACATTCTATGATTAAACCCAAAGCAATTCCAGAGATCAGGAAGATGATCAGAGCAGTACCTTTCCTACAAAGACAGCCTGAGGGTTGCTCAGCCTGGAGAAGAGAAGGTTTTGGGAAGACCTTAGAGCATCTTCCAGTACCTGAAGGGGCTCCAAGAAAGCTGGGGAAGGACTTTTGACAGGGCATGGAGTGATAGGGCAAGAGGGGAATGGTTTTAAGCTGGAAGAGGGTTGATCTAGATGATGTATTTGGAAGAATTCTTTGCTGTGAGGGTGATGAGACACTGGCCCAGGTTGCCCAGAAAACCGTGGAGGGTCCATCCCTGGAAGTGTTCAAGCCCAGGTTGGATGGGGCTTGGAGTAAGCTGGTTTAGTGGGAGGTGTCCCTGCCCATGCAGGAAAGTTGGAACAAGATGATCTTTTAGGATATTTCTAACCCAAACCAGTCTGTGATTCTATGAAACTCTATGTATATATGTACGTACAATTTATGTGGGTCTCATAAAACACAGCTCCTCCTCATGCATGAGGCAGAGGGGGCTCTTGCCCCCTTTATTCCTCAAAAAATCTGCTCACAGTGTGCCAGGGTGATTAAGGATCATGTACACAAAGCAGGAGGATAAACTGCACTTCCTCCAAACACTTTTGCATCTCTCTAGCATCATGTCTGCTGCAGGACAAGACCTGGCCATCTGGCCCAGCAGCTGCTCCTGGTTTAAGCAAATGCTTCTTTAGTCTTCACAAAGCCCTCTCTCAGTTCCTAATCTGCCCAGTCTAATGGCATGTCTATTATGGAAATGGAATTGATGGTTGTCAGCAATTAGCCAAATGCCCCCATCTTTCCTTCTGATTAGCTGGTGGGGTTGTACAAGGTCAGGTGTGTGGCTCACACCAATCCTAAACTGCTTTTTCTCATTTGCAGGAAGATGCAGAAATTGCTCTGGGCAGCAAAGACAGAAGGAAGGAAGTTCCTCTTAAAGACAACTTAGAATTCTAAGTTCCTCTTAGAATTGGCTAAATTCTGACATAGTATTTGGTTAAAATGCCACATGTTTGCTTTTAGCATTAAAAAAACCCAACAAAAACCCAGCAAAATTTGAAAACCCCAAACCTGTAACCTTGTGCTGGAAATCTCTGAGTCTTCCTGCTTTTAAGACAGTTTTGGGATATTCAAATTCTACTATTTTAACTCTATCTTCTGACTCAAGTCTTCTCCTCATCCTGTCCCACACCACTCATACCTTTTAGTTGTATTGACAAACAACAAACTGACAGTGCTGCCACTGACCAGGAGACAAGGAGAACACTTTTTGTCTTTATCCCAGTGAAGAACTCAATCTTCCCAGGAAGCAGAGCAGATTAAGCAGCTAAATGACTTTAAGGCTTTGCAGATGGTATATCCTGGTGATTGTGGAAATCTCTTCTCTTCTCCCTCAGGAGGAGAGAGGAGGTTGAATATGAGCTAGTGTTCCACACACCTAACCACTGAATTTATCTTATTCCTATCCTTTGAACTTTTCTTACCCCTTTCTAATAATTCTGATGTCTCTTTATACTTTTGGCTTTCACTTATACCTTCCAGGTCTATCAGCCCTACCATTTCTTTATAATTTGTATGAAAACAGACTTCCACACACTTATTTTAGACCTGCTGAGGGACAGTTTTGTTTAGGGGCCCTTCTCTCATCTGCCACGAAACAATCATCCCTCACATACTTTCTCCACAACACTCAGGACTGCATTTACCTCTGGCTTACACCTTTTCAATCCACATTTTTCAAGATGGAAGAGCATTAATCTGTCCATACCTTTATTCATCCATTGTTTCACTGATAATTATCCTGCTCTCCTTTGGACATGAAACTTCCACTCTCATCCTGCTCAGCTGCACCTTCCAGGAGGTCTTTTGGCTTTGATCTTGGTCCCTCTACCAACAGCCCAAAGGGCTGACTTCAAGTTCTTCTTCCTCTGCCTCCAGAATCCTCATAGCCCAGCACAAAGGAACAAACTGCTCTGCAGTGAATATTTATTTTCATCACTGTTCCTTGGGAAAACTGGAGAGATGTTCCACATCAAAACACAGCACAGACTATTTATTAATTTAGGCAGATTTCTGGAACAGTAACAAACACCTGCAAACCATTTTTTTTTTTTTTTTTTAGCAAAACTAATTCAATTTCCTGATCTATAAATGTATTTGGAAATGATGTGGAAGAGATATGAATCAAAATGACTTTGCAGGTTGGGTTATGCCAACCAGTAAAGGGCCTGGTAGAGAAATGTCATGACTTATTCATGACATATTGGAAGCGAGGAGTTTGTGGAACAAATACAAAACCAGAACATTTAGGGTAGATTTAGATGACATATTAGGAAGAAATTCTTCTCTGTAAGGGTGATGAGACACTGGAACAGGTTGCCCAGAGAAGCTGTGGCTGCTCCATCCCTGGAAGTGTTCACGGTGAGGTTGGATGGGGCTTGGAGCAATCTGGGCTGGTGGGAGATATTTCTGCCCATGGCAGGGCTTTGGAACCAGATGATCTTTAATGTCCCTTCCAACCCAAAACATTCTGTGATTCTGTGATTTTCTTTATAAAATGTGTTTGATCTGGGTAGGAGTTAAAGACTGAACAGGTGAACCAAATAAATTCAGAGAGATAATTCTATTCCAAGCAATTTGTTGTCTAACTCTTAAGGCTTTTATCTTCCCTAATTTCTTTTTTTTGCCTCTCATCTGTTTCAAATACACCCTTCAGGCTCACAAACATGTCTGAAAGTTTGTGTCATAGGTGAGGTTTTAGCTTTTTGATCTTAGTGGAAGAAAACCTCTCATTGGCTTTTAATGGGAGCCTGAATTCATACAAAGAGCTATAAGGTCAGTCATTGCCAAGGGGTGTTCACTTTTGTCTCCCTCTTGTCCTTTTCTGTAATAGCTTCTAAAGGAGAGGGGAAGGTCTGCTTTGGGTAGCAATCTGTCCCTCTTCTCTGTCATCATATGCTGTGGTCAGAAATCAATTTTTTTCAAGCAGAAGCTATTAAAGCAATAGCAATTCTTATAATTTATTTTTCTTGAGATGCTGCTGAGCCCACTGGAATATCTCTAGCTCCATTTTTATTATTGATCTGTTCCACTGTTACTGGGAAACACCTGAGCCTATTAGATAGCTATAGCTTGCACTAAACTGGATGGAGAAGTGCTTAAACCAGGGAGAAAATTATGAGGTAAGTCATGAGAAAACATTCCCCAAACTTGCTTTTTCTGCCTCAGTCATGGTCTCACAAGATCATTCTTTCAGTATAATTTCTGCTTAGCATTTGATGCCACTTTGTATTTTCAGTCTCTCACGGTTTCACAGAATCACCTTGGCTGGAAAAAGATCTTTAAGATCATTGAGTCCATTTCATGTCACAAAGGCACCTGTGCCATGGTGTCAGTGACAGACACACCCCTCAGTTTCTTCATTTGTTCTTTTTAGTAGCACAGAATCACTAAGGTTGGAAAAGACCCCAAAGGTCATCACGTCCAACTGTCAACCCAACACCACCAGGCAACTCAACCATGTCCTCAAGTGCTACATCCACACATTTTTGAACACTTTCTGGGATGGTGACTCCACCACTCCCCTGGAGAGCCTCTTCCAATGCCTTACCACTCTTTCCTTAAAGAATTTTTTCCTAATATCCAAACTAAATCCAACCTAATCCAATATCCAATCTAATATCCAACCTAAAATCCAATCTGAACCTCCCCTAGTGCAGTTGAGTCCATTTTTTTCTCGTTATTTTCCCTCCAGTTATTACTACTACATCTCTGGTGCCATGAATTTCTACTGCATGGATTGTGGGAAATCCTCCATTTTTCCTTAGTTTTCTTTCCCTTTTCTGCATGTTAATTCCTCAGGGCAGAGGTCTCAATCCTTAATAAATACAGATAATTCCCCCTTCTTCACAACAATTTCCCTTTAATTAGACACCTTTTGCAAACTCTATTGGTTTTCTCACACTCCAAGCAAAGCTGACAAGCCCTAGGACAAATTTTTTTCATTAGATCTCTTGATACTGAAATTATTGTATATCAGGAAATACTTTAAAAAAAAAACAAAAACAAACCCAACAACAACAAAAAACCAAGTCCAGTCCTTCAGAGGAGGGGGGCACATGCATTGTGCAAGCCATCCTTAAAGGTCTAAAGCAAAACCAAACTCCCAATAAGTCATGTATGCAGAAAGCCACCTCTTTTGTCACTTACACCCATGCACGTGGCTGGAGCTGGCTAAGATGAAAGGTGAATTCTTGAATGTGACTCTAAAATTAACACTGATCCATGGGAAAGGGGTCTTCCAGCACTGTTTTCTGCCTTGGACTTTCTTTTCTCCATGAAAAAATGAGACAAATCAACATCAAAGAGGGCTGGAGGCTGCCCTGAAGACCACCAGGAGTAAAAGTGTGACTTGTCCCCTTTCCTGTGACTTCAGGAGGGGCTGTGCAAAATAATTGGCTGAATTCCATGCCTTTGTGACACTAAGGCACACTTGGACTGAGCACCTGAGCAGGGCAAGGGCTTTCAGTAACCAAACTTCCATAACAGATGTGCTTAACTTCTTTGTTTGCTTTTAAATGAGCATTTTAGTAAAAAAATAGTGAGTCTGGTTCATTTTTGGGTCCTTGATGGTACTGATAACTTCTCCTGCTAGCTGCTGACATCAAGATCATCCCTTTCCCCTCATTTTATTCAGTTTTCATTCCAGTTTCAAAAACAATATAGAAAAAAGAAGGAAAAAAATGAGGAACAAGAACACTGGCTCAAGAGAGATTAAGATGTTTTGCAAGTAAATATGAATCATTTTTTTGTGGGGGAGGAGATGAATGAGATTCTGCATTTTTTTTTTGTTTTCATCTACTTGTTAGAGATCTCCTTTGCATGACCAAAAGGCTGGGATCCACCTCACCCAACTTGAACCATGGAGATGTAGGAAGTCTGGTCTAAAGCAGACTTGGGTTCTCTGTAAAGGCCAATCAGACATCCAAAGGTCATCTCATCCCTTCCTAAGCAATGCCATGGGATAACCCATGTCCTGAAAATGCTGGAGGAAGAAACCAAGAAATCAGACAAGTTTAAAAAAAAAAAAAAAAAAAAAAAAAAAAAGGCAGAACAGCAGCTCCCTGGAATCCCTATCCATGTCCTTCTTACCAATTTCATTTGATTATTCCAGGGCTGGAAAGAGCTGCCCAGGGAGGTGGTGGAGTCACCATCCCTGGAAGTATTCAAATGAGGTGTCGACATGGGACTTCATGTTCTAATAGGTGTGGTTTATTTTTATTATTTTTTCTTCTGCTGGCTGGACGGTTGGACTCAGTCATCTGAGAGGTCTTTTCCAATCATGAGGACTCTGTGAAAGCCATACTGTTCTCCAAGACTCATCCTGAGCCTCCAGGGACTCAAATGTCTATGGAGGGCTTGACGTGGAGCACGTGAGGACCCTGTCAGCTTGCAGGTGGGATCAGAGAAATTACCTGCAGAAATCTGTTTAACCTCATGTCTCAAGGAAGGGCTTGTTCTTACAGTATTTCCTGGGGAGCTCTTCCCATTTCTCTGTGCAGTTGTTGTTGTAGTTGTGTGAGTTGTGTGGGTGCCAGGACTGGAAGGGCTGAGGAGAGGTGGCAGCTCAGTATTGCTTCAGTATTCCCAAACTGTTAGGACCTGGATGCTTACATTAAAAGACATCCAGCAAATGAATTTAACTTGATCACCCCTGTCCTAATGAAATTAGGTGATGCTACAAGAGGATTAGATCAGTCCAAGTATTTCAAAGTGAAGATATGGAGTGAAGGTGTCATTTCCAAATCTCTCCACAGATGATTCAGGAAAAAACACCAAAAAAAAAAAAACAAAAACAAAAACAGAATCTTTTGCTGTCCAACATACTGAATTTGCCAAAAGGCCACCAGTCAGAGGCCAGGAATGACATGGAACATGTTTTGTGTGTAAGTGCTCACAACAACTGAGCTGCAGATAGGATCAAACAGTAGTGAAAATTACTTTGGGCACAATATCAAAGAAGAGAATAACAAATGACAACAAAAAAGCTCCTGATTTATATTTGTTCAATTGAAATGTACAGCAGAGAAGAAGATACCTTTTAAATTCAAATGAAAATGCTACCTGCCAGCAGAGTATGAGTGTGCAGATTCAGAATGATAGAAGACACACACAAAAAATATTCTTAATGATGGATTATGATTTAAAGCATCCACGATAACATGGTATGATCCATGATTCCTCAAGTAAGTCTTGAGGCTCTCCTTATGCAGAAAAGGGCTTACTTAATGATTTGAAATTTGACTTTAATTAACGATGGCAGATTCTGAATGCTAATGCTGGTAGAAACTCGAGTTACTCCATGTTTAAAAAATGGTAAAGCCAGAAAAGAATTAATTTCCACTTTCTTTAGATATAAATCAAAATTTGCCTAAAACTTGCAACGATACGAAGCACACAAGTAATTTAGATACCTCTGACAATCTGTGTGTCTGTTGATGAACACATCTGGTTCACCTATAGCTGATATCCTGAGCATCTGTTCTGAATTACCCCATGGATTTCCCTCCAGGAAGAGCAGAGAAATGCCAGACTGATTCAAACCCTGGGGAAACACCTCAGGGACAACTGGGATGTGCCTCTTGGTTTACTGCAGGAGAAAACCCACACAGCTGACCAGATTTAATGTTATGCTTTCCTGTGGCTAACATTAGGTGATACTGCCCCTGATTACTACGTAGACAGCAGCAAGACTGAAATCAGTAGAAAACTCATCTTGATTACTTCTGCTCTTGTTTCAATTGAGGAATTTATAAACCCCTTGACCAGATCACAAAATCTTTCTCAGGCAGCCTAGACCCAGTCACCACCCAGAAGCAGAAAAGCTCACTGAATCAATGCTGACAAATACCTTTTTCATTTCAAAAAGTCCTGTTTAAGAGAAAACATTGCAAAGCTGAACACTTTGTGTTGCTTTGAACAAATATGTACCTTGGAGGTGACAATCAATACAACTGCCAATTTTTGGAGTTTGTGGGACCCACAGGAATCTGGTTACGTGACTCTCATCACACCCTAATTCTTGCCTGAAGAACTGCACAAAACCCTTTGAGTGAGACCATGGAAATCAGTCTAACAAACTCTGGGCACACCTAAAAAGCTGCCAAGAATAAGCACAGACAGCTTCATGTTCATTCCAAGACTCCAGGTAGCCAGCAAAAGCATTGCTTCCATGGAGATCCAAAGTCAGATGTGACTTGGAGGATTTGCTTCTCAGCACGTAGGATTTGGGTCTCCTCAACAGAACAAAGAACAACAGCTTGAAGCCAGGAAATGTCCTGAGACAGAGAGCCAGTCAGCATACTTAGCAATGACATTCAAAGGTGGGGACATAAATTTGCTGCAAGAGTCACCTGAAGACCAAAACTGGGAGTTTTAACTCAGAATTCACAAAGCATGTCTGAATATTCAGTGGCCAGGTGCAGAACTGAGTCCCTCACTCTTCTGGCTGTCAGTGAGTGACACAGTCTGGTCTCCCTCCCTGTATTTCTGGTTCATTGCACATGAAATGTGGTAGGTTCATCAGAAAAACATGAAACAGCAGCCCAGGAGATGCCCCGGATCCTTAATCTCATCATATTAAAAGCTCCATATTAAATATATCTCCAAAGTTAGTCTTTACTTCCCACATAAATCCCCCCTGGAACCTTCTCCCAGTTTCTTCTGGGATTCCACTCATTGGCTTAAACTACTCTTTCCTCTCCTTAATTTCACTTGCAACAGGAGTCTTCATCATCAATGTTACTAAAAAAAAAACAAACGTCACTAAGCCATGACCTTGTCTCTTCTTGTGTGATTTGCTTTATTTACCAGAATCTCTCTCTTCCATCCATTCAATTGATCTTTGTTATTCACGTGCAACAAAGGGAGACTAAAAAGCAGTGGCAACATAACTGAAAGCCATTGTAGGATGAGGGAAATCATCTCCTAGCCCCTCTTGTACTCTGTAAGAACAAGAAGCCTTGTCCAGCCCCTGGTCCAGTAGCTCTCAGTTCATCTCAGAAGCCATCCACATAGCAAAGCTGGCCCTTGGATTTGACTGGTACAAGGTGTGAGTGAGGAATGATGACATCCAGAATTCAAGGAGACATGTAGAAACTTAAGAAATGCTTCAGGTGAGGAATCAAAGTGGTATTTTCACAATCTCTGATATATCAGGCAAATTTTCATGGAAGCATCCGACTGCTTCCTTGCATTCTCTCTTCCTCTACATGAATACCACTACAGCTCTCTGAGAATTTACACCTTCTCTTCTCCAGGCTGAACAACCCCAATTCTCTCAGCCTGGCTCCAGAGCAGAGGTTCTCCAGCCCTCTGATCATCTCTGTGACCTCCTCTGGACCAGCTCCAACAGCTCCAGGTCCTTCCCTTGTTGGAGGCTCCAGAACTGGACACAGCACTCCAGGTGGAGTCTCACAAGAGGGGAGCAGAGGGGGAAAAATCACTATCACATAACCAACATGGAAGGATTTTGAGTTGACCTATGCAAGCACATGCACAAATGGGTGTGCTTGGCTCCACAAAGGGAATGTGTCCTGCCTGGGTCACTCCAGGTGTGGTACCACCTGCCTGGAGAAGGACAGGACCCACACAGCTCTGCTCCAGATGGCTTAAAACTAGAAATATTCCATGATTTGGGGATGATTTAAAGTCCTTGGGATCAGTAGGTCCACAAAGTACAAGAAAAGGAAGTGGAGAAGGAAAGAGAAGTAAAACATGCTCACAAGGGAGGGGAATGGAGAGAAGTAAATTTACAGCAAAAGAATTTAAAAAAAGGAGTTTGGCAAGTTTAAAACTCAGAAGGATCTGAAGGGGACCTACAGGAGGGATGAAGAGGGACTGTGTGCAAGGGCCTGGAGTGAGAGGATAAAAGGCAATGGTTTTAAATTAGAGAAGATTTAGGCTGGATGTTAGGAAAAAGTTCTTTACCATGAGGGGAGTGGAAAAATGGCCCAGGTTGCCCAGGGAGGTGGTTGAGGCCTCATCCCTGGAGATGTTCAAGGTGAGGCTTGAGGAGGCTCTGAGCACCCTGATCTGGGTGAGGGTGTCCCTGCTGACTGCAGGGGTTGGACTGGGTGACCTTTGGAGGTCCCTTCCAGCTCAAATTATTCTATGATTCCAGAGCATTCTTACTCACCCTGCCCCCTTTAAATAAATTAATCTCACAGTTGAAGCTTAGAAACTGTCACTGATAATTTTTACTATTTAACTTATGCACAATAGGCAACGTGTTTCTAGAAAGCCTGCAGGCAACAAATCCTTATTAAAAATGTCATCTTGTATGTATTTAACACTTTGGTCAAGGATAAAAAGTAATGTAGTTTAATGAAAGGTGGCAACAATATTTTGATCTATCTCCTTCACATGGTACTGAGGAGTGTCATGAAATAATAGAAATTTTCTGGATTTGTGAACGGCATAAAATTTAATGTCAAATGATATCAGGACTATGCTAGGCATTTTCAGGTTTCTAAATGTCATGAGGTATTTTATTCTTTATCTACCATGAGTTAGAATATTAGTAATTTGAGGAGTGTATTTTCCATTAGGCAGGAAAAACACATTAACTCTTTGTGTTCCAGTACTACACCCTTTTCCTGCTATATATATAAAAGATTTTTAGCTTGCTTATAACTTTGGTGCAAGCTTTCATGTTCCTGCAAAGGGATCAAAGAGTAAGAGGTAAACATTAACCAAATGATTGATTTCCTTGAAAGCTCTTGGATGATACTGCTACAAAGGAAAAGCTGCTTCACAACCCTTGATGACATTAATTTTGTATCTAATCCTACAACACCAGAGACAATCTTATCCTCCCTTTATTTAAGACCATATCTGCTTCCCACATTTGTATATGATTGCACAAAGTGCTCAGAGGACATCAAAGCTGTTGTTTCTGCTTGGGAAACGGCATCAGGTTCTCTGTTCACAGAAGGAGATACCAGCATGGAAGCTCTGCAGAGGGGGGCTCCACCTGGATTGTAAGGAATTCACATTTGCCAGAGCTGCTCTAAAATAATTTGATTGTAAATGGAGTGAAGAGTGGGGTTTATTGAGGGTATTCAACTCATGCTGAGGTCTAAATTTCAGCTGAGCTGTACCCCTGAAGAGCCTGTTTCTCACCACTGACTGTAAAGTAAACTCAGAGAGAGGTTTACATATGGAAAACTCTAAAATCAGTTGATATGAATGCCACTGCAGGTCAAAAATCTGTTCCCTAAATACAGGTATCCTGGTGCCAGCTGAGGCATCCTCATGGATTTCTTAGATTCTTCCCCCCCCAACCTCCCAGGGGATCTCAAGTGGTTCTGGATGCTTCTGTTTAGGAACCTGAATGGACCCCTCAGTGTCCTGAGGGCAGGTGCCTGCCTGTGAGCTCAGTGCCTGCATTTCTATTGCAATCAGCAGAAAATCTATCAGCCCAGCAAAACGACAGCTGAAGTGTTGTTCAGGTTCCTACATACTGACTGCACTTGCTGTCCTCCTCTTGGTGTTCCTGAGGTCCCAAACACCCACCTCCTACAGACACACCTGCAGCAGATACTGCAGAAACTGAGTCTCAAATCCATTTTCTCCAGCAAAGCAAATTATTCCGGGATTCACCATAATAAATGAAGAGAAATAGGTATTTTCATGATCTGTTCATCTGATCTCATTAAATGGCTAATTTATGAGGAGATGAATCACACCCTGGCTGTCCCTGGCCAAACCAGGCAGCTCTGCAGTGACTGCAGTCCTTGGGTGACAGTCAGATGCAGAAAACTGCATTTAACCAGAGGGAACTCATCCAAAGCCATGAGAAATCTTGCTAGAAGGCTGCTGAGCATTGCTTGACGATGTTTGCTGAGCTGACTGCTCACAGAACAGCACAAATGCACACTGCAACATCTGTAAGAAAGTGTTGTGGGTTGTGCTTGAGGCTCTTTCTTGGCTTGGGACATTGAAAGAAGTGCACAGAGAGCCCAAGTGCTGCCCTGACTGCCCTTGGTAGAAGCTGGACTTCTCTCAGAATAAGAAAGCCTGACTTGCCTAAGCATAGGTCTTTTGAGATGTCTAACAACACATGAGCCATGGAAGAACTGCACCTTTCTTCAGGAAAACCTGGAGACCAATAGAGACGTTCCAGGACATCCCCGAGAGCAGCAGATGCCCCTGAATGGGCAAGGTTATTGAGTCTCATAAACCCCTCCTAGCACACAAGTAAAGGCATCCCACCCTCATTAGCTTAAATTCAGCACAGCCACAATGAGACACAGGCCTATGATCATATATTTAACACATTATATATGATGATATATATAATTTGTATGTATATATCATAAATATATATATACCTCCCTCATTGCTCTGTTGTGGTGGGATGAAGTACCAGAAAAACTTCTTGAACAGGCTATTTTTTTTTTTTTTTTCCTTTCTTTCAGTTGAACCAACACTGCTGGGTCCCAAATTCAGTGAGGAAATGTGTTCAGGAGAGGAGGGGGGAACAAAGCATCATCAGTGGAAAACTATTCCATGTGGCTGGACCAACAAGAAGGGGTCTTGTCCTGCAAGCTGTGGCATTACAGCAGCTCCTGTCTTTTGGAAAGGTTACAGAGCTAAGGTAGAACTCTGGGAATTTCGAATTTCTTTTCCTTGTCTTCCATGAAGACTTTTGGTGTGGCCTTGGTCAAGTCATGTAATCAGTGCAGTGCTCTGGTCTGTTAAACAGAAACAATATTGTGTCCTTCCTCCCATCCACCATTTATCATGTCTGTTTGGATGGTAAAGCTGTAAAAGGGGAGACCTATCAGCTCAGTGTATAATCTCCACAGCAAAAAAAAAGCTTAATTCTCAGTGCAGCTCTGCAGGGCTACTAGAATAAAAATTAGTAAATAATTACTATAAACTACCAGGAGACAGGGAGTCCAGTTGTTGCTGAGACCTGAGTTTTAAATAAAAGCTTCCCAGAACACCCTGAACAGTGAAGTTAAGCTATTTTCTCCATTAACTTTCCCTGCCCATTACTTGGCAGATTAATTTTTTGGCCAAATCTGTCATTTTGGCAGAAGAAAGCTCCACTGTCTGAGGTTCCACCTTGCTTATTTTATGCCAGAGACTGAATGAATTTCAGTGCTAAACTGTTCGTTTTGTACAAGGAACAACCTAGTAGAGAAATTGATTTAATTTTCACTGCACAGCATCCATATTATTGGATCTCACCAGGAGCCCTTTTTGCATCCCTTATGATGCAGAGTGGGGCTTGCAAGAAGACCAGGGAGGATACCCCAATGTTTTGGGCATCCATGAATAGCTTAGAAACCTCCTTTAACCTGTGCAATGAGCTTGTTTCTCCCTCTGATGATCCCAAGAAGCTTCCCCTGTGTTATGATGTGAAACCCCGCAGGGGGTGAAGCCATAAAACCATTTCAGGTGTGAGGAGCTGGCTGGGTTTGCTTACCCAAAAAAGTGGTGAGGAACCTGAAGTACTTTGGGCACGGCCGGACCACGACTTCTCCCACTTCTGCTTCAGGCCAGCACGTGATGTTATCCCATTGCCTTCTGCAACCTGGGAAAAGAGGAGAAGCAGATGGTAGAAGAAGCACAAATGGTCTTTCCTGGATGGAGCAGAGGAACCAGGGCAAGGCAGCTGTGCAAAAGTGTGCGGGGGCTGTCACCTTGGTGCAGGCACTTTTCAGAAGGAAAGGCATCAAAATAATTTTCTTTAGACATGTAACTTTCAGCTATCGCAGCCCCTGAGCTTTGGCACTGGTGGTGTGGGTAGTTTTCCAGAAATCAGTACAGAAAGCACAGCAGATTGGGGCAAGAACTGCTTGAATCAGAGTTCATAGAGAGCAGTGCCTTTTCTTAGATGAAAAAGGCAGAAATACCTCATGAAACATCTCCCTTCCTTGCTCTTATCTCTCCCTGTTGCATTAAAACACCTGGTGGGAATAATGTGAGACTTGCTCCTCTTCTCTGCTTCCCCCAAACTCCTGTCACCA
Source organism: Florisuga fusca (assembly GCA_038090715.1). NCBI lineage: Eukaryota > Metazoa > Chordata > Aves > Apodiformes > Trochilidae > Florisuga > Florisuga fusca. The sequence goes on along the minus strand of JAAWXA010000060.1, from coordinate 714,975 downwards.
GGTTTTCCTTCCCCTTGAATTGAGATGATTGAGCAGGGGATGTGCTCAGCATGAAGGGGATGACAACCAAAGGATCAGGGGCCAAATCCCTTCTCTATAACCAGTTTTTCCCCTAAAAAAGGATTAAAAAACCCCAAAAAACAAAACACAAACCACCCCTGGAGGCTGAGAGCTGTCACCAGGAGATGTTCTCCATGGAAGAATAACAATCCAAACTAGGAATGAAGGCACAACCAGTGGAGCTAACTTCAAGGAGACAACATATTTTTTTGCTAAAATTAAAGTTAATTTCTTAAGATTTTCCACACAGAATAAAACTTTTCTTGGAGGGGAAAAAAAAAATAAAATGTCCTGCCCACAGAGTTATAACACGTGGTTCTAATTTTGCCCTTTTATTTCTGCATTCTCAAAAGACATTAAAAATACCACATAGATGCTGCACTGTTGAATAATGCAATATAAGCACTGAAGCCAAAAGGAGTTGGCAGACCTGAATTTAAAGAAAAAACAAAAAAATTAAAAATCAGCCATGATTTTGCCTCAACATGTTGTGTATTTCAGAGTTTCTACAGGAATTTTGAAACATTCTTCTTTTCCTGTTAATTTTGGATGGACAGACAGTCCCTTCAGTTGCTGCCTGAGTTAGACAGGTTGTCAACAGACCTCACCTGTTCCATAGCACCTCTGCTCTTCTTTACTTGCCATGTCCCATTGGAATCATAGAATAGTTTGGGTTGGAAAGGACCTTAAAGATCATCTACTTCAACCTCCCACCAGCCCAGGGGGCTCCAAGCCCCATCCAACCTGACCTTAAACACTTCCAGGGATGGAGGAACCACAATGTCCTTGGGCAACCTGTTCCAGGGTTTCACCACCTTCAAATTAAAGGATTTCTTCCTAATGTCCAACCTCAATCTCCCCTCTTCAAGTTTTAACCCATTCCCCTTGTCCTCTCCCTACCTCCCCGTGTCCAAAGCCCTCCCCCAGCTTTCTTGTAGCCCCTTCAGATATTGGGAGGTTGCTCTGAGCTCACCTGGGAGCCTCCTCTTCTCCAGGCTGAAACAACCCCAATCCCTCAGCCTGGCTTCCCAGGGAGGTGCTCAGCCCTCTGAGCATTTGAGTGGCTCCTCTGGACACCTTCCAGGAGCTCTGTGTCCTTCTGATGTTGGGGACTCTGTCATTAGATTGCAACACTTCCCCCAAGGTGCCTACTGAGTTGCTATTAAGGACAACAGCCTCACCAGAGAAACTAGAATATGAAGAAGGAAGCTTAGAGAAAATGCTTCTCACGTGGAAGCAAAGGGAGCTACAAAACCCACTGCCAAGCTGAATTTGTTGGTAATTATATCCTGAGATGAAATTCCTCCTTTAAATAATATTTTACTACTGGTGCCATCATCAGTCTGCTCAGACCGAGGCAGATTGAGGCTTCAGATCAATAGGGAGAGTGCACAAAAATGTTTTGAAGCTGAAAAAGAACCCTCAGCTCTCTTTCAAAGTTATTTTTACGGGTTTGTCATGAGCTAAGAGAACTTTTAAAATTAAATCCTGAGATGAGTTTGTTGGAGCATGAAGAAGGGAACACCTGACATTATCTCCTTTGTGCATGTGCCTCTGTACTATTAATTAAAATTCAGTTCTCTGATTTCTAATAACAGGTGCCCAGCTCACTCTCCACACTGTCACACTTACCTGCCACCAAACAGCCAGCAGCTCCAAAAGTATTAAGATATTAGATATTCTGCCCATAGAAAACAGACTATTTAATGACAGGATCTTCATGTTCTACAATCTTTTCTTCCACCAACCTCAATAAATTATAGTGCACCCATTACCTCAGGAGAGGTTATAATGCAAAATAAAATACAAAGTGATAGTATCAGATGGCTTTTTAAGATGTCCTGCATCATGCACTTTTAGAATTTGTGTCACCTGTATCTTTTCCTGTCTTAGCATTTCCCACCACCACCTGTGATGTGTGAAAAGAGCTTTTAGGTATTCACTTTTATAAAAAAACCCAAACCCCTCTGATTAAAATACACTCAAAACACACAAGACTGGCCTTGAAAGATGCACTTTAAGTATTAGTGTCTCTGTAAAGATCCCTGGTATTCTCCTATTAGCTCTTCCAACACCATTATTCCCCCATGGACCTGCTGCCAATATTTGTGCAGCTGCCTGGAAGAGCCCAGGTTTGCAAGGCAAGATCCATATCCCTAAATTTATGTCTCTACAAGTCAGATGTGTAAACCTAAAAAAGAGAAAGGAAATCAGAGCTCTGGCTTGCCATTCATGTCACTGGAGGATGTTCAGGACAAGGGGTAATGTTTTTAATCTGAAAGAGGCTGGATTTAGATTAGATATTAGGAAGCAGTTCTTCACTATGAGGGTGACACTTGCCCAGGTTGCCTGAGGAGGCTGTTGATGCTGGAACATCCCTGGAAGTGTTCAAGGTCAAGTTGGATGGGGCTTGGAGCAACCTGGGCTGGTGGGAGGTGTCCCTGCCCATGTAGGGGGGTTGGAACAAGATGATCTTTAAGGTCCCTTCCAGCCCAAACCATCATTCAAATCAATCAGCCCAAATCAATAATTCTTTGGAAGGGTTGTCTCTAATAGTTAGAAGAGGGCCTGCATCAGTAGTTTAATTTTAATGAATCAGAACAATACAAAGGTTGATACCTGCAAGGTGCTTTGCATTTGCAGTCCAGTACTTGCTGCTTGCCCTGTACTCATCCCATCCCAACATCAGGCAAAAGTTTGTGCCTGTCCATCCAAACCAGGATGCAGACAACTTCTATCAAACAGCCTTCCAGAAATGGTTTTCTGTCTCCAAAATGGTTATGTTGGCAAACTGCTGGGATGAGGGGGTCACAGCAGGCAATAACTGGGTCACGTCAGCGTGACAGAGCAATACTTCAGAAAATTATCTGAAGGCTGCAATCTGCCTTAGAAAAGGGAAATTCCTCTCTTCTCTGCAGCATCACTTGGCCTTCGTGGATGTAATAAAGATGCCAATTTGTTTTGCTGGATTAAATCACCTTTGGTGACTGCTAAGTGCTTCCCCATTAATTAATTAGAAATGCTGTCATCTACCTTGCACTCAGATCTGCAGGGAGGATGCAAAGGTATTTATCAATCCTTACCCCAGGCAGCAGGTGCAAATGAGCCATGAATACACCCACCCTGCAAGCCAAAGAGCTGCTCTGCTCATTTGCTTGGTGCTGAAAGCCAAGGCTGAGACATTGCCAAGGGCTGGGAAAAGGATCACAAGTGAGCCTGGAGAGGCAGCATGAAAACAAGCATGTGACTTCTCCAAAACAGCAGCATTTCCCACAACCAGGTACACTCTTTAAACTCTTGCCATTATAAATATATTAACACACATAAGAGAGGATTATTTCTTTTGTCCCCTTTTCAATTATTTTAACGGTGACCCCCAGACACCCATCTTTGTCCTGCTGTTGCCTGGTAGATCACGAAGTCCTCCCTGGAGCCAAGTATCTTCTTTTAGAGGGCTGGAGGGAGAAATCCTTCACCACTTTAAAGAAGCTGCCTCTTAACCTCATTCAGATAAGCAGATCAAAGTGCTCATCATGGCACTGGAAGCCACAAAATCTGGGTAATTATGAGCAGCCACCTCTCTCCCTCTTGAAGGCTCCTGAAGTCTCTCTCAAGGAATAGGCTGGAAGCTGTTTGGCCACATCCCGGAGCTCAGATCTTGACCTCCATCAGCTCAGCTTTCCTCCAAATGCTCCAAGTGCAAGCCAAGGGTTGCACCAGGCTTATCTGGGCTTTGGAAGGTCTTCTTTGAGAGATTTTGACTCAGAAGTGGCTGAAGACCACTTACACACAACTGGATGCAGTGGGTTAGGAAACCTCACTGCAGCTGCAGAGAGCAGTCACCTTTTCCACTGTCTCCACCATACACAAATCAAAGCCCAGGCCTTCATTTCCCCTCCTTTTAAAAGGTTAATAAACAGAAAATAGGTCAATTGTCATGAGGCACAGGCACCCAATGGCTTGCAGAACTGACAGACTTGAGCACAAAACCCATTTATTTGAGTCCTATCTACACTTACAGCAAACATACAGCCAAAGCTTATCTAGGAAGTAGCAGAGAATAACTTTCCTTCATAAATAAACATGAATTCCAGAGCTCTGGCACAGCTCTGGATGTGAAGAGGTTTGGCTGAGGGAGGACACGAGTGGCAGCAGGTTGGTGCCAAGAACCCTCTTAACCCAGGCTGACCTCCCAGTTCAGAAAAAAACCCCAACACCTTTCAGCCCATCTCTCATTTGCACCAAATTGTTCTTAATTCTGGGATCACTCCTGGTCTCTTCTGAAGGACATGCACACACAAGACTTTTGCTCTTTGAATCCATGCTCAGATGCAAAGGTTCCCATCTGATGTCCAGGTGCCTCTTGCTACCCACACACAGATTACAGCAAGGCAAAGGTGCAGCTTGATTAAACCAAGCTGAGATACCACTGGGTACCCTCAAAGGATGGTGTCCCTGGAATGGAAATTCCCCTTCACTCCAATTTGATTCATAGAATCATAGAATCATAGAATCATAGAATTAGCCGGGTTGGAAGGGACCTCAGAGATCATCTAGTCCAACCCTTGACCCACCGGAGCAGTTGCTAGACCATGGCACTGAGTGCCACATCCAGTCTTTTTTTAAATGTCTCCACGGACGGAGAATCTACCACCTCACCGGGCAGTCCATTCCATAGCCTAATCTCCCTCTCCGTGAAGAAATTCTTTCTAATATCTAACCTAAACCTCCCCTGGCACAACTTAAGACTGTGTCCTCTTGTCTTGTTGAAGGTCGTCTGTGAAAAGAGTCCAGCTCCCACCTCGCTACAGCCTCCTTTCAGGTGTAGACAGCAATGAGGTCTCCCCTGAGCCTCCTCTTCTCCAGGCTGAACAGCCCCAGCTCTCTCAGCCTCTCCTCATAGGGCCTGTGCTCGAGTCCCTTCACCAGCCTGGTTGCCCTCCTTTGGACCTGTTCCAGGACCTCTACATCCTTCTTAAACTGAGGGGCCCAGAACTGGACACAGTACTCGAGGTGTGGCCTCACCAGCGCTGAGTACAGGGGCAGAATCACCTCCCTGGACCTGCTGGCCACGCTGTTCCTGATCCAGGCCAGGATGCCATTGGCCTTCTTGGCCACCTGGGCACACTGCTGGCTCATGTTCAGCTTCCTGTCAATCCAAACCCCCAGGTCCCTCTCTGTCTGGCTGCTCTCCAGCCACTCTGTGCCCAGCCTGGAGCTCCCCATGGGGTTGTTGTGGCCAAAGTGCAGGACCCGGCACTTGGCCTTGTTGAACCTCATCCCGTTGGAACCGGCCCAGCTCTCTAGTCTGTCCATGTCCCTCTGCAGAGCCCTCCTGCCTTCGAGTTGGTCCACACTTCCTCCCAGCTTGGTGTCATCTGCGAATTTGCTGATGATGGACTCAATCCCTTCGTCTAAGTCGTCGATAAAGATATTAAACAGAACTGGGCCCAACAGGATTCCATCAGGAAGTTTCCAGTCCTTTCTGGAGCTAGAAGTATAAGTAGCTGGTGGGTGACATTTACTCTCCCATGGACAAGCTCGTGCAGAAGAGCAACCTGGGTGCTCACCTGTGGTCTGCCCGGTCTGGCCCCATTACAACCAATTCCCCTTGCATCAACCTTCTTGTCCCAGCACAGCACCAAACTTCTCATGGAATCACAGAACAGTTTGGGCTGGAAGGAACCTTAAAATTCATCTCTTTCCAACCCCCTGCCATGGGCAGGGACACCTCCCACCAGCCCAGGTTGCTCCAAGCTCCATCCAATCCAGCCTGGAACACTTCCAGGGAGGAGTCATCCACAACCTCCCTGGGAAACCTGTGTCAGTGTCTCACTCATCTTGCAGACAAGAATTTCTTCCTATTATCTAACCTCAAATCTCCCTTCTTCTAGTTTAAAGCCATTCCCTCTCTTCCTATCACTTCATGGCTTTGCAGAAAGTCCCTCCCCAGTTTTCCTGTAGCTCCTCAGGCACTGGCAGTGCCCTAAGATATGTCCATCTCCTCTTCTCCAGACTGAACAATCCCCAACTCTTCTCAGGCTGTCTTCACAGGAGAGGTGCTCCAGGGCCTTTTGCCTGGCTGAAAAAAAACCCCTCAATATGGTCCCTGCAACAATCTACTCAGTTCCAGACAGGCAGCTTGAACTCTGGCACACAAGAAGCTAAGAAAACCCATCACAAACCTTGAGTTACTACTACTGCCCCTGCCTCCAATGAGGAGAGACTTCCTGGAAGAAGAATAATCATCTATTTAAATCTTCAAAGTTATATGTGATAATGAAAAAAATGTTTTAGATTATTTTTTCCCCATAGCTCTTTTCAATGAAATACGGTTTGATCAAACTTAACTTCTGAACCTATGGACATTTTTAAAAATTCACAGCCTCCTGGGCCAAGGGCACAGCTCAAGTGTCCCCTGAAAGAAAAAAAATACATCTTTACACAGGTGTGTAGTGAGAGGACAAGGGGCAATGGTTTAAAACTTGAAGAGGGGAGATTTAAGTTGGACATTAGGAAGAAATTCTTTAATTTGAGGGAGGTGAGACCCTGGAACAAGTTGCCCAAGGAAGCTGTGGCTGCTCCATCCCTGGAAGTGTTCAAATCCAGGTTGGATGGGGCTTGGAGCAACCTGGGCTGGTGAGAGGTGTCCCTGCCCATGCAGGGGAGTTGGAACAAGATGATCTTTGAGGTCCTTTCCAACCCAAACCATTCTGTAACTCTGTGATTCCATGATTTTTTTGTGAGTACACTTTGAACTTGCTCATTGCTGGTTTCCTTAGGAACTGCCTAGGTCTTTGACAGAGACAGAAATATGTATAACCTAACAATATCCCTTCCCCTGGAGAGAAAAAAAACCATAAAACCCTCTTTCATATCCCTCCTCAGGCATCTCTTCTTGCAAGCTGAGTGGCCCAGCCCGTTCAGTTGCTTCTAGCATGGAAGCAATTCCAGATCATTTCTCCCTGTCATGTTTTTAATTCTACCCCACCCTGCCCAGCCCTGGACTTGCAGAACAGGGTTTTACCTTTAGATTGGATTTGACCAGGTTTCACTTATTAATACCCTCCCAATCTTCCCCTGCAAAATTCAGCCCTTTCCCTCCTCTATTGGCTGCTGTGCCCTCCTCCCCTCCAGCCCCACTCATCCACTTAAGCATCCTGTGGTCAGCTCTCCTCCTCCAGCTCCATCTCATCAGCTTTTTAAAATTTTTATCAAACCTGACAGTCTGCTTTGAAGCAAACCTACCCCCTCAGAGATCTCTTCCCAGCTTTCCATGACTTTACATTTAATTGGGCTATTTTTTTGCCTCTCATGCTGCCTGCTATCACTTAGGATGTGACAGGAAAACCACAACTCTGCCAAGGTATGCAAAGCTCTGACACTGCAGCATTTCCTTCCCACCACTGATGTTCTCTTTGTGGCACACTGATGCTCCTTTATTCATCTCTCCATTGAAAATTTACACGGTCAGTTCATCAGGAAGTCATCAAATAAAAGATAACTCGGGGCAGAAGGGACCTCCAAAGGTCACGCAGTCCAACCCCCTGCAGTCAGCAGGGACACCCTCACCTTGAACATCTCCAGGGATGAGGCCTCAACCACCTCCCTGGGCAACCTCTGCCATTTTTCCACTACCCTCATGATAAAGAACTTTTTCCTAACATCCAGCCTAAATCTACTCTAATTTAAAACATTGCCTTTCATCCCATCACTCCAGGCCCTTGCACACAGTCCCTCTCCATCCCTCCTGTAGGTCCCCTTCAGATCCTTCTGAGTTTTAACTTGCCAAACTCCTTTTTTTTTCTTCTTCTGCCATCAATTTACTTCTGCTCTCCATTCCCCTCCCTTGTGAGCATGTTTTACTTCTCTTCCCTTCTCCACTTCCTTTCCTGGTGCTTTGTGGACCTACTGATCCCAAGGACTTCAAATCATCCCCAAATCATGGAATATTTCTAGTTTTAAGCCATCTGGAGCAGAGCTGTGTGGGTCCTGTCCTTCTCCAGGCAGGTGGTACCACATCTGGAGTGACCCAGGCAGGACACATTCCCTTTGTGGAGCCAAGCACACCCATTTGTGCATGTGCTTGCATAGGTCAACTCAAAATCCTTCCATGTTGGTTAACTTTTTCCTAACATCCAGTCTAAATCTCCTCTTCTCTGATTTCAAACCATTGCCTCTCATCCTATCACTCCAGGTCCTTGCACACAGTCCCTCTCCAGCCTTCCAGCATCTGAAGGGTCACCATTAGGTTTCCCTGGAGCTTTCTCTTCTCCAGGCTGCACAACCCCAGCTCCCTCAGCCTGACTTCACAGGAGAGGTGTTCCAGCCTTCTGACCATTTTTGGGGCTCTTGGAAATGGACTTGGGGAAAGGGAGCAAATGGGTTCTCCAACCTGTGGGTGAGAAGAGTTTATTTTGGGCTTCACCTCGATATCTGTAACAGAGATTGATTTCACTTTTCCCTCTGTGTACGCTGTAAAAACTGGTTTGCACTTCTGCAGAGGCTTCTGGAGAAGCTGTTCAAGCACTCACCAAGAAATGCCAAAGATATCTTTCTTGCTAAATGTTTACTTTGAGTAAACATTTGACCCAAAGGCTTATGAAGGAAACCTCACCTTAAGTCTCCAGCCTGAGTCATTCTAAACAGTGTGAAAGAAATCACCAGCAACTCTTTCTGGAGGATTATTTCTAAGCACAAAAATCCTATGAGGTTTTCCAGCAGCAGTATTTACTAGGAAACAAGTTTGAAAAAAACAAAAAAAGGTCTTTAATCCTTCGGGGGTTTTTTTTTATTATTATTATTTAACCAAACTAAATAAACACTTTTCTTTATTCATCACTCCTGATCACCCTTTTGATAAATCAAATCTGTGAGCTGAGCCCTTCTGCCTCATTCCAGAACATGTAAACTGAAACAAAAGACCCAAGACAAAGATTTACAAAGTGGGTTGCCAAAAACCCAACTTATCCCCTGACCAGCCTCTCAACAAGAGACAGATCTCCAGTGCTCTGATACGGAGCATGCTTGAAGGATTATTCCAGGGCTTCCTCATTCCTTGTTCAAATCCCTCTGCTCTTCTAGATGTTGTAGAGAACTGGATGTGTAGAGAACCAGATTCTGAACTTAGGTACCTACTCTTCCTACAAAGTTCTTCCCATGTTGGCACCTCCAGACAGCAATTCAGAGTGAAGATGTCTGGGCTCAACATCTAGCAGTGCTTTTTTGACTGCTGGGGAGGCAGGACTGACTGCCCTGATAATTAAAGGTCTAAAGTGAATCAGAGTCATAGAAAACTAGGTTGGAAGGGACCTCAAGGATCATCTTGTTCAACCTTTCTTGGCAAAAATCACCATCTAGACAGGATGGCCCAGCACCTTGTCCAGCTGAGTCTTAAGCAGTGGGAAAATGGGATTCTCTCAGGTTGTAGCTCCTCCACACTCCATTGTCTTCCCTGCCAGAAGGAGACAGGGATGCTGCGAGGTTTTGGGGGTCTTCCTAATAAAAGAAGTCAAGCAAGGCCAGAGCATGAGTGCAGCTGAATTGTTGCTTCAACTGCTATGAGAGCCAGGAGGCTTCTCCTCAACTTCCCAGCATTTAGCCCAATCTGCATGAAACTCCTGACTTGCATATAGGAATATGGCAACTGGAATGGTATCATCAAGAGGAGAGCTCAGCAGACCTGGCCACTCTAATATAAAGTGCAAACCCTCCCACTGAGCAGCTCAGCTTGACTTGCTCATTGAAGGCAAAGAAGCAAGTGACAGCCACCCTCTGGCAATGTGCTCAGGGCTCCCAGTCTGAAACATGCTGTAGAGAGGTCTTTCCTACTGCAATTATGGCATGATTAAGAGGAATTTTGCCCTGGTGCTATTTAAAGAATCATCCTTTACCTTGAAGACCAAATAATCTGCTTTGCAAAGGCTCGATTTGCAGCCAACACTGTGCTGCTCTTTTTCACAGTAAATTTTGGGCTAAGATATGACACCCCACTGAAAAAAGGAAATTTAAAGTGGAAGTTTTCTCTACAAATTGTCAGCCAGAGGCTGCCTGTGCTACTAAAAAGCTGCTGCAGTCCTTAAGCAAAGCTGGAGAGAGCTTCACCATCTCCCATCCCCATGATCTGGCTCTTATCTGTTAAATTATCTACCTTGCTTATTAAATATATAATTATTTGTCTTTCTTATTAAATACACCTGGAGATACTTCAAAGCCATGTAGGTGTGGTGCTTAGGGACATGTGGGCTTGGCAATGCTGGGTTAACAGTTGGTCTTGATCACAGAAGCATTAAGGTTGGAAAAGACCTCCAAGTCCAAGCATCAACCCAACTAAACCATGTCCTGAAGGGCTACGTCCACAGGTTTTTTTAACACCTAAGGTCTTAAAGGTCTCTTCCAGTCATAATGATTCTATGTATGCTGGAGTTTCTGCTGGAAATGTGCTTCTCACCCATAAATACAGAGGGGCACTGCAGAAGTAGCGAAGGTTGTGTGGAAATCCTTTACCTTAGCTCTGTAGGAAGGTACCACAGGGACCAGAAAACTGTGATTTCACACAGATGTATATTTAATAGTTAGAAAGGAAAAAAAAAGAAGAGCTAAATTTGTGATAATTTAAATCTTTCCATGATAGAAACACTCTTAGGCCTGAAGGATGTAAGCATGGTACCTCTGACCACAGCTTCTCACATTCTCCAGTTTCATTTTCCTAGGTAAAAAGGTCTGGATATCAAGAAATAAAGGCCCCTAGATTACAGAAAGTCCAGTGCATAGTAGAATAAGGAGAAAAATCTCCATCAGCTGTGGCAGATTTTGAATTATGAGTATATAATGTAATAGGAGCTCAACATAACTTATGGCACAGGTAGTATTTTCCAATGTTCTTATCCTGTGTAAAAAGAGTGGATACCATCACGAAAGTGCTCTGATACAGTCAGCAAGAAAATAAAGATTAAATAAAAATGATGAGGAAGAAGAGATGACTTAATCAGAAATCTGATGAAGGGAGGGGGACACAAACCCAAATCTTCGTCAGAAACAAAAGACCAAATAGATGGATTTCATCTGAGCTCTGAATTGAATTGAAGCTTTCCACTGCTTTATAGCAATGGCATTTTCCTCTGACTTTTACAACCTTTGCATAACTAAGGCTGTGAGAATTTCTGTATCATCTTAGGCTACAAAAAAAAACCCCAAAACCAAAAGTAACCAGAAAGTCTGTTGACGTGAAAATGTTACAGATGCTTCAAACTAAAACGTCTTTCTCAGGATAAGCCTTCTGCCCACTAAGTGGCTGTTAATCCTGATAAGCCACCAGACAGCTGTTCCCAAGTCAAATAAACACTGCTGCTTGTTAGAAAGCTTGCAGCCAGGACATGTCAGCAAGGCAAAACAAAAGCAAAGCCTCTACCCCTACAGGGTATTAAACAGATGTTGTAATGTCTTATGTCATGATTGTGTTGGAGAAAGGTGAGGTCAAGGCAAAAATCAGCTCCACATGGAAGACTCCAGTGGAAGGTGTCTGGACTTTGGGTGACAGGGGAGGCTCAGATGGCAACAAGCAACTGAGGAGGTACCAGCATTCAGCTGGGAATTAGCAGTCCAAGACCCCACCTGGAGAAATGAGCCCAGCTCTGGAGTCCTCAGGACAGGAAAGATCTGGATCTGCTGGAGCAGGTCTAGAGGAAGGTTATGGAAATAATCAGAGGGATGGAAAACCCCTCCCATGAAAAAAGGCTCAAGAGAGTTGAGGTTGTTATGCCTGGAGAAGGCTCCAGAGAGACCTTAAGATGGTCTTTTAACACTTAAAGGGGCCCTATAAGAAAGATGGGGGCACACTTTTTAGTAGAGCCTGTAGTGACAGGAGAAGGGGTGCCAGTTTAAATTAAGAGAGGGAGGATTCAGACTAAATATTAGGAAGACATTTTTTACAATGAGGGTGGTGAAACAGGTGCAACAGGTTGTCCAGAGAGGTGGCAGAAACCCTCACCCTGGAAACATCCAAAGTCAAGGGCTTTGAGCAACCTGATCTAGTTGAAGATGTCTTTACATGCTGCAGAGGGGTTGGAGTAGAGGAACTTTAAAGCTCCCTTCCAACCCAAACTCTTCAGTGATTCTATGAGCAGTGGGTTACCAACCAAGGATGGGCACCCAAGCAACAGCTTTGTAGTGAAAACACCTTTGGGTGCTGTTTCCTTAGAGAGAGACTCATGGCCTGGAAGAATGGCCACCTGCTTCAGACTGGGTCAAAGCAGCCAACACAAAAGTCTGGGGGCTGTTCCCCTCTAAGGGGTGAAGCTGGGTTTACCAGCACAGCAACATATATTTCTTTCTCACATTCCAGATGCCAGCTTTCCTAGAGTGGTCAAGGGAAAGTTATCCTCTGGACAAAAAAAAAAAAAAATATGAATAAATAAAGGCAGATTTCCAGATTTCTTTTGTTTGACTTCTCAGAGAAGAGGCTCCACCACTGTGAGAGCTGCAGCATGAAGTGTTAGGGGGTGAGAAGAGTCTCAGAGCAGATAACGGAAGTGTTAATGAAAGAAGATCATTTGGAGGCATCATGCAGGGATTTGTTGTCACAGTTTCAGACAGTAACCAGACAGAGACATATGCTCCTTGTTATTCCTCACTGCCATCCCAGGGGAAGATGAAGAAGGGAAAAAGGGAGAGAGATTTAAGGCTGGAAGAAAAAAAACCTGGGTAGGTTTAATGAGGTAATAATGGGAAATTACAAGTGTATATAATATATGTAAATATGGAACTCACCCTTCTCAGTTGATCATTACTTCCCAACCAGAAAAGTCCTACACTGGACTGGGCAGCAGATGGGGGTGCCCAAGCCCAGGGTCTCAGTGATGTTCACAACAGCCTCAGAGCACCCAAGGTGGCCCCACCTGGCAAGGCAGGAGGTGACCTGTCCTGGGAATGATGGGCTCCTCCAGGGAGGAAATGAGGAGGAGGAGCAGCAAACAGACCTGAACCCCACTAACCCACCAACCAGAGGGCTCTCTTGGGAGCCATTTTATACTGAGCATCATAAGAAGGAGCACTGTGATTGGTCCATTTGGGTCACCTCACCCATCCTCTCCTCCCATTGGCTCAGGTCCTCCCCATTATCACTGCCACATCAACAGCCTGGCAGCTGCTGGGGGTGTCCCAGGAAGGTTCTTTCTATCCTGGTCCTCTCAAACCAGGACAGTTGTCTCTGCTGAGTCTCATGGCCACCATCCAATAATTAAGTCTCTCCTCTGGCTCCACCACTGCCACCTTATGTTACTACACAGACTCCCCCTCAGATGTCTGCTAAGATGAATATTCTGCCTGGAAGCTACCACCCTTCCAAGCTGCCAGTTCAGAGGCTCACCTGAATGCTCTCTCTGCTTCTCAGTTGAAAACGGTGGCTTTTTGCTAATGAAAATATTCATCCTCATGTACATGGAGGTGTAAGGAGCACCCACACGAGCACTTGGGTCTCAGGGATCTTCCACCTCCCTGACACAGCCAGAAAATGCAGCATCTCCCTAGCCTGGGGAGAATGGCCCATCCACCCTTTTCTTCATTCATGGGCTACCTTGAGCACTTGAGCTGCTATCAGCCACGTGGTGTCTGCTCTAGTGATGGAGCACTTGGAGAGCTGCTGCTATCTGGTCTGTTGCACAAATCCAGCCAACACATCATCTATCCCAGCCTTATGCAACTGGAAGGTGAGAATTCACTTGAACTTTTGCAAGCAAGGGACTATTAATTATTTTTTATCTTACTGAACTCTAAACAGATGGTGATGAATAAGCAGACTCCTAATTTAAACTTTGTTAAGGTTTTTCCAGCTTGACTTTTAATATCCATATGTTCACTGCTTCTTCTCCCATCAAACACTACTTGGCTTCTTCAAGGGAGACTGACAAAGAACCCCAAGCTACAATTTGGCTTTTCAAGCCAGCCTCTGCAACAGCAAAAGAAGTATTTGGAGTTTAAACAACATGCCATGTCTTTGTATGTGGCAGTTCTCATTATCACAGAATCATGGAATGGTTTGGCTTGGAAGAGACCTTAAAGATCATCTCATTCCAAGCTCCCCCACCATGGGCAGGGACACCTCCCATCAGCCCAGGTTGCTCGGAGCCCCATCCAACCTGGCTTTGAACATTTCCAGGAATGGGCCAACCACAGAATCTCCCTGGAAAACTTGGCCAGTCTCTAACCACCCTCACACTAGAGAATTTCTTCCTAATATCTCATCTCTTTTTGTTCAGCTTAAACTGTTCCCCTTCTTGTCCTATCAGTCCATAACCTTGTCAAAAGTCCCTCCTCATCTTTCCTGAAGCCCCTTCAGATACTGGAAGGTTCTTTGAACTCCCCCTGGAGCCTTCCCTTCTCCAGGATGAAATCTCCCCAACTCTCTCAACGTTGTCTTTGTAGGAATGGTGCTCCAGCCTTCTGATCATTTTCTTGGCCTCCTCTGGACTTGTGCCAACAGCTCCAGGTCCTTCCAGTGCTGGAGGCTCCAGAACTGGACAAAGCACTGCAGAGGGGGTCTCAGAAGAGCAGAGCACATGGGGAGAATCCCCTCCCTCAACCTTCTGTCCATGCTGCTGGTGATGCAGCCCAGGACATGGTTGGCTTTCTGGACTGCAAGTGCACATTGCTGACTGACCCATGTTGAGCTTTTCATCACCCAACACCCCCAAATCCTGCTCTTCAGGGATTTTCTCAGTCCTGGATTTGTGTTTGGGATGAGCTTGCAGGACTCTGCTCTATTGCCCACAAGTTTGAAGCTTGTAGAAGTTTAGCAGATGAGAACAGGCACTGGGAGAGAGGTTGGCACTATTTTCTTTCGTGTTTTCCACTTCTCTTACTTTTGGACTGGGGATTTGAAACCATCTCTGGATTGCAAATATAAAGTGAGTGCTTGAGGTATCAGAAGAAGCTCAATTGGAGCAGCTCCTTGATGGCTACTGGAAATTTTCACAGGCACTTAAAAAAATCATCTCAGCTACTTCCATGCTACTGAACTTTGGGTCACGGACAGACAAAATGCTGACCTGACTCTGTGAGATGCTGACAGCCTCCAGCTGTCAAGTTCAGAGCTCACTTCACTTGCACTTAACTTCAAGAATTTAGGATCCAAACACAACTGAAGATTTTCCCTTTTGGAGAAAGACAGAAAAGAAAAGAAAGAAAAGAAGAAGGAAAAGAAGGAAAAGAAGGAAAAGAAGGAAAGAAGGAAAAGAAGGAAGGAAAGAGAAGAAAGAAGGAAAGAAAAGAAAAGAAAGAAAAGAAAGACAAGAAGGAAGGAAGGAAAGGAAGGAAAGGAAAGGAAAGGAAAGGAAAGGAAAGGAAAGGAAAGGAAAGGAAAGGAAAGGAAAGGAAGATGGCATGAAAAATCACAAAATGATGGAAGTTCAACAAAGGGAAAAGCAAAGTCCTGCATTTAGGAAGCAATAATGCCATGCACCACTATGGGATGGAGAGCAGCTTTACAGAGAAGACTCTGGGGGACATGAAATTGAACAAGAACCAGCAATGTGCCCTTGCCACAAAGCAGGTGAATGATATCTTGAGCTGAATTAGGAGAAACGTTGCCAGCAGGTCAAGGCAGTTGATCTTTCCCCTATGCCCAGTGTTGTTAATGCAGAAAACCACATCCCATCTACTCAGGTGTCAGAAGTCTGCAGTTCAAAGGTCTGCCCTCTCTGTTCTTGAGTATTTTCCCTCATATTCCAACTGAAAGAGCATCTGATTGCTGAGCAGTTTGATCAGCAATAATGGGATAAACAGATCATGAGCTGAGCCAACCATCCCAGACCTGATTGCTGTTCTTGCCTTTTGATCAAAAAAGAGAGGGGTTTTGGTTTTTTTGTTTTTGTTTTTGATCTATTTGGGTGCTTCAGGTTAAGCTGAACTTTAAACTACAGCCCCAGAGAGGCTGAAGTTTTCTTCAAAATAAAAATGAAACCAAACCCCCCTGTGGCCTGGGGTCTTTTCATAATAAAAGCAAGTGGAAGTCAGCAAGAAGCAGTGCAGTGGTGAGACCTGCCTTGCAGCAAGCCTTCAGGAGCTCAGCCGCACTTCACACAGAGAGAGATTTGCCACCATCTGGGGACCTGGAAAGCAAAACCCCCTCCAGCCATCCTCTCTTCTCCTCCTAACCCTTGGGAGAGCTTCCCTACTGCTGCCAACTGAATTATCACCTATGCAGTCACTGTACTGCTTACAGATCACAGAATCATAGAATGGGTTGGAAGGGATATTAAAGAACATCCATTTCCAACCCCTCTGCATGGGCAGGGACACCTCCCACCAGCCCAGGTTGCTCCAAGCCTCATCCAACCTGGCCTAAAACACTTCCAGGGATGGGGCACAGAATTTTAACTTGAAAAGAAAGCAAAAACTTCACCCATACATATACACCCACTATAAGGAACAAATGAGGTGTATGAAGACAAAATAGCATTAAAAGCAGATGTTATCATTTGTTAGTAGAAATCTACCTGCCCACCCTGAGCTGGTGATCAGTCTTGGTGATACCATCAGGTGTTGTGTGGAGGTGAATAATCCATTTGACACATCAAATTACACCCATGATTAAGCCCCTGTGATCAATACAATCAATAATGGCTTCTAAACGAAGCTTTATTGCCAGGCTGCACCAAAACCCTGTGTTTCCTTATTCCCACTCATTTAATTAGAAAGGATAACAAATGGGTTGTTAAGCCTCAAGTGATTTTCTTGTTGCTAAAAGGATGTGGAATGAGCAGAAAGCAACACACCTACCTGGCCATAAATCAAAGTATTTCTTTATGAATGGCAGGGGATCTCGACTGCTTTCTATTCCCCTCCTCTGAGGGACTGAGCTGCACTTAAATTACATTTTTCCTGGGAGTTTTCCTAGGATGTTTTTCTTTCCAGCAACACTCACACTAAACAGTCAGCACCTTCATAGGATCTCGCATCGTTGCCCTCATAAGACTTCTCACCAAAAAACTTCCTTCTCACCCCCAACTGTCAAAGTTCAGAGTTTCCTTCTGCAGCTGTGCTCAGCTTCATTTGATGAGCCCAATGCCAGAAAAAAAAGAAAAGAAGAAAAGAAGAAAAAAAGAAAAAAAGAGAAACAACACATTTTGGACCTACTTCAAGCTATTCCTTGAACACCTGTGAAAACATCCCTTTTAGGCAGATTCAAGTTACCTTTCCACACCACTTTCAAAAGAGACTTCTCCATAAGGTGATTCACCCAGAGTCACCCCTTTGAGAGCCAAAGCTTTAGAGCTGTTGGATTCTTACTGTTGATGGCCAGGGCAGCCCTGAGGGTCCAGCTAAGAGTCAGGTGTGGAGCTCCTAAATACCTGCTGATGCTCCAGGGCAAATGGATGCCAAGTGGTTTTTACACAGTTTGCATGGTTAAATCTGGTTGGACACATCCTGTGTCTTACACAGACTTATTCTACACTGAATTCATCAATGACTCTTTCTACCCAGGGCATGCAGCCATACACAAACAACATCTGACACTAACTCAAGTTAATGTAGCAGGTACTGTCTCCACGGACAAACCCCCACAATTTATAGTGCTCACAGCTGCAGTTTCTGAATCAGTTCCATTTATTGGCTATGGGTGGAAATATAAAATTATCCCAGTCCAAGATTTCAGCATTATGAAAGACATATTCCAAAGGGGTTTTTTATACTTGTCAGTGTTTGGGCAGTTAGGGCTTGCAATGTGACTGAGTGTGGTTTTGCAGCAGAAATGGGTAAAATAACTTCAATTCAATAACTTCAATTCAATTCAGCATTTAAAAAAAAAAATGTTTTGGATTAAACTTTCCCATGAGAAAAAATAATTTTGAAAAAAGCAGAAAAAATATTAACACATGAAGTATTTATTATTCCACTTTGAACACGCTGTCTTTAATTGAATTTCTTTAAATATCCATGAAAATGAAACGAAGCATTTAGTGAGTTTTCAGATGAATGTTTTTCACTATTCTGACTTTTCCTTTTACTGGATTCCAGGAGAACATTTCCTCAAATGGCTCCATTGAACTGCACAGGGACACTTGAAATAGTTTCCCAGTCAACGAAAACCACATCTGAGTAGATAAAAGCAGAGGCCAAAAGCCATCCTTGCACTCAGTAAAGCTCCTTCAGGGATCAGCTGCCTGCAGGATGCTGTTCTATCATTAATCAGCATTGTACAGTCTGTAACCCAACTGCAAGCATTGCCAAGGGAGAGGGGATGAGAAAACATCATCTTTCAGGTGGGATGCATAGAATCAGAATTGTTCTGGTTGGAGAAGACCTTTAAGACCATCGAGTTCAACCATTAACTTAACTCTACTGAACCTGGTGCTTAACCATGTCCCTGAGGACCACATCTACACATCTTTTAAACACCTCCCCCAGGGAGGAAGGGACAAAATAGATGACAAAATTGACCAAACAGAGTATTCCATCCCATACGCCTCATACTCAGGATAAATTTGAGGGATCACAAGGGTCAAACCCCTTCTTCCCTTCTTTCTGCTTCCCCTTCTTCACTTGTCCCTGTTTGCTTCAGCATCCTGGGAGGATTCCATCCATTCCTCTGCCTGTGCTCCTGATCCATTCCAGCCTGAATCTGTGTGTTCCTGCCTCCAGCTCCCAACTGCTCCTGACCCCAGGATTCCAGCCTGGACTTTCCCAGGGCTGCCCTGCAGCCTCGGGGGTGATGTGAGAGTTATTGGGGGGAAAGGGGAAGGAACGTGGTACCAATTTTCCTGTATATTTGTATAGATTTAGTAATTTTTCCTATTTATCATTACTTTTTCATAAAGTTGTGTAGTTTAGTTTCCAACCCATCAGTCTCTCTCCCTTATTCTCTCTTCTGTCTTTATCAGGGAGGAGAGGGGGATTAATAGAGAGCATCCCTTATTCAGTTTAATTGCTGGGCCAGTGTTAAACCCTGACGAATATCAAGCAGGATTTGCATCTTCCCATCCCTTCCCCAGCAATGTGATCCCTTGTTTCGGGATCCTGGCATCCTACCACTGGTCCCTACACCACCTTAACTCACTAAATCAGGACCTATAACTTCAGAGAGACTTGGATGGGGAGAGGTCCAACTCGAGGGCTCACTCTCGGGTCTTTGACAGCACTGCTGCAGGATGGAATGGAACAGCACCAAAATCAAAAAAGCTTTCTCTCTCTGACACCCTGATCTCTAGAAATGAAGACTGAGGATGGGTGAGCATGTGCTGGATGAATGGTGTGCCATGCCTGCTCCTCGAGGGAGGCACAGCTCCAGGGTTGCTGCCCAAGGCTGGGATGGACAAACTTTGGGAGGCTGGAGAGCAAAGGTGGCATCATTGACCTGGCCCCCCTCTCCTGATCACTGAAGCAGATTTTGGGCAAAAGGGACAGGACAACCTTCCAGGATGATTGCTCAGTCTGGTGTGTGCTCCATATCATGTGAACAAGGAGAGGATCTCAGCTGCTTGGCTCAACTTCATAGACACCCTAAGACAACCTTCCCTCCCTCTTCTCTGCCAGCAGGACAGGAGCAAATTTAGCATGGGAATGGGAGGATGGTTCAGATCAACAGAAGGAGAAGGTTGCCATGATTTCCACCGAAGCAAATCAAGGTCTTTGAGAACTGCAGGCTCTTAGATTCCAGGGAAAAACGGATTGAGGCACTTCCAGTTCAGAGATGTGGGTGACATGACTGGCATTAAACACACTGAGACACCGAGCTGGGAGGCAACAAGTGGTTCCCAGTGACCCATTCAAACTCTTGGTTGATTGAGTTGTATTTGGAAATAGCTATTTCTCTCCATCCTAATCTAAAAGCTCAACATCAGCTGGAGTGACCAACCTGCTCCAGCAGCAGAAGGGGTGAGAAATAGCACAGGTAAGGCAGGTGCAGGGCAAGGAGGGGAGAGAGTGTCCCCATACCTGAGGTCTGGTTATCCCCAGGAAGCTCTGCCAGGCACTGGCTGCGTTCCTCTTCAATCTCCTGCATGATGCTGCACTCTGGCAGTGTGCTAGATGCCTGCAAAAAGAGCAGAGAAGAAAACAGTGAGGGAAACCCATCTTCCCTGAGTCCTCGTGGGGTTTCATGGCCACCTGAGCTCTCCTGGGCCATTGCACAATCACAACGGGGATATCCATCCAGCTTTATTTTGTGTTTGGTTTAGAGAAGGGAGTGAAAGCCAGAGCTTGCTGAAAAACAATTGCCTTAACAAACTAACAAAAAATAACTTTTTTTTTTTTTCTTTTTTTCTTTTTCTTTTCTTTCTGATGATCAGGAAGCAATTCTGCTTCTTTATCTTCTGGGAACCCTGCCTGCCTGACCTAACACCACCAGCTATCTAAGGCAGGAAGATGGCAGTGTTAATATTCATGCCAAGAGCAGTGGGATCTGTGCTTACATGGCTTGTTCCCCCCATTCTCCCCTGGTCTGCCTCCTGGCTCATGTTAATTCAAAGCAAAACAAAACCCCAAATCAAATAAGAGTGAGATCTCTGATGCAAATTAGGAGATCAAGGAGGTAAAAAGCAGGAAATTCCCAATGCCAAGACTTCTTCCCTCAAGTGGTTCCTCCTCAGTCAGCCCTAATTATATCGTGGGGGTAATGCAACAGTGGCTGTAAATGCTCAGGTAATTAATCAGAGACTCCTTACAACATCTAATTCATCAAGTGCCTCAATCAGAAAATGTGCAAATGACAATTTACCTGCCAAAAAAGAACAACCAGGACAAGGGGTCACATAACACAGTCCCCTGTGCCACCAACATGCTCTGAACTTGGGAGGGAACTCCTGGCTTCATCGACTGCAAGCAGAAACTGAGGTCCCATTATGCACAAAACCCCCTCTCTCCCCAAAAAAGATTGGAAATGGCATTTGGAAAGGAAAAAACTGTCCAGACACTCAGCTGCAAAGAGACAGTGAGAGGGGGAATGATGTGAAGGGAGTAGAAACCTCAGCTTGAATTTTTACTGTCACTGTTAAAAGTGATGCAGGAAAAACCATGGGTAGGGTGATGGGGCAGATTTTGAGGACAGGGGATGAGCCTTTGCCTGTAAGCAGTCATTGCTTCATTGTTCACTCTTGCTGGGTTTTGGAAAAAGCATGTATTTTAGGCAGAGATAGGGAAAAAAAAAAAAAAAAACCAAAAAGAAAAAACACATTTCCATGTCTCATTTCAAAATGTGTGAGAAATTTCTCTCTGTATATTTGCCAGACAAGTCTGTAAGACAGAAGACCCAGAAATCCTTAGAAAGAACAATTGTTTGATGTAAATTGCCCCTTGGATTAAAAAAAAATATGAAATCATTTAGCACATTACATCTATTCTCACTATTTCTTATTAACCAAATCTGTTCTATTAACCAAATCTGTTTCACCCCATGTCTTGCTCAGACTGTAATTACCTTTAGGTTGGGAATGAGTCTTGATTAGTATAATATAAATAATTAATTATTTGGTTTTCTAGTCAAAATAAAATTTAAAAATGCCAAGCACACACAAGGGTGGGGGGAAATATTTGGAGTTGTCTTGGTGCTCAAGTCTTTCTTTTTCCCAAAGGGAAAGAGATCTTAGGAACTTTTATCTTGGCTCATCTAAAGGACCATTGATTCATTTTGTTTTGATTTACGGAGCTTCTTGTCTTTTTATTTTAACCTTAAAGTAAGCATTAGGGTAAGTGTGAGAGGTTTGCTGTAAAATTGAAGACTGAAATGTTTGCAAAACATTCTGACTTTTTCAAAGGCAAGATTTAACTCTCTGGACTTTAACGATTGCCAAATTCATCTCAGATCTATAACTAACTCCATTTTTCACTTTATAAATGAATTCACACAGCTCTAACTCTGTTCAGGGTTGGCAAAGCACTGTGCACTTTTACAACGTATTTTAAAAAAATAATAAAATTATGCAGTAAATTTTCTACCAAGCCCAATAACAAGCACCTCACTGCAATCCTGCTGCATCTTCCCTTCACTAAAAATCTGCATATTTACCTCAACAACCTAACATTTGCTTTTGAGTCAAAGTTTTAGCAGCTTTCAAAACCAAAAAAATGAGGCTGATTCATTGTTTAGTATTCTGCAAAGCAGGTTTGTGATAGATAGATTCAGGCAAACTCGATAATAAATGCAATTTTAAAAATATCAGCTTTTTTTTTTTTTTTATATCCAATCCAAGAGGAAAGACATCTACTCTGGGCAAACCATTGGAAAAAAGAGGACCTGGGGATGTTGGTTGACAGGAGGTGAATATGAACCAGCATGTGCTTAGGTGGCCAAGAAGGCCACCAGCATCTTTCCTGTATCAGCAACAATGCAGGCAGCAGGAGCAGGGCAGGAATTGTCTCCCTGTGCTGGGCACCTCAAATCCTGGGATCAGTTCTGGGTCCCTCAGGACCAGAAGGACATTGAGGGGATGGAGAGTGTCCAGAGAAGGGAATGGAGCTGGGGGAAATCAGGATGAGGGAGCTGGAGGTGTTGGTCCTGGAGCAAAGGCTGAGGGGAGACCTTCTGGCTCTCTGCAACCCCCTGAGAGGAGGTTGGAGCCAGGGGAGGGTTTGGGCTCTTCACAGAATCATAAAATGGCTTAGTTTTGGAAGGGACCTTAGAGATCATCTACTCCAACCCCCCTGCCATGAGCAGGGACACCCCTCATCTAGGTTCTTTTCCTAAAGAACCAGTGATAGGATGAAACGCCCTCAAGTTGTGCCAGGGGAGGTTTAGGTTGGATGTTAGGAGCAATTTATTCACCAAAAAGAATTGTCAGGGATGGGCCCAAGCTTCTCAGGGCAGTGGTGGAGTCCCCATCCCTGGAAGTATTTCAAAGCCATGTAGATGTGGTGCTGAGGGACGTGGGTTTCATGGGGAACTTGGCAGTGCTGGGTTAATGGTCAGACTCCATCACCTTAAATATTCTGTTCAGCCTAAATGATTTTATGATTCTATAAACAAAACAAAACCAAATTAAAAATCCCAAAAATCAAAACTAAACAAAAAAACCCCCAAACTCAAAACAAACAAACAAAAAAAACCCCAGGGTGGGCTTTAGCTCACCTTCTCTCTCAGTGGGACACATCTTCCTGGATTTAGCTAAAAACAACATGTTTAGTCTGAACTGATTTTTGCCATTCCTTACAGTCCAGAGAGAGCTAGCAAGCATCAGCTCTTAATGCTTTCATCCCACTCCACTGACTATAGTTGGACCAGTTCTAACTAAAATACCTACAATTTAGCTGGAGAAGGTCAGTGGTGTGTGAATTTCAAGTCAAAAGAC
Source organism: Florisuga fusca (assembly GCA_038090715.1). Classification (NCBI taxonomy): domain Eukaryota; kingdom Metazoa; phylum Chordata; class Aves; order Apodiformes; family Trochilidae; genus Florisuga; species Florisuga fusca. Next base: position 691,636 of record JAAWXA010000060.1, on the reverse strand, counting down.
CTTTTAACTAAATCATCAGGGTCAAGAAACAGATTCACATTGGAGGCCTTCTAGTTTATGGGTCATCTTCCATATTCATTAAACAAGTAAATAAATAACCCAAGAAATCACAGCAATCTTTTTCCACCTCCCTAGTGATAACACGAATAACCCTCCCATATCACAGCTGTCATTACTGTGGACTAACAGAGTCAGCTGGGAAAATAAATCAGAAACAATAAAAATATAAAATAGTAATAATAATCAAAATTTTGGGCATCATTAAGAAACAGAAAAGTGTGTCTCCTGTTGGTAGGTCACCAGGTCAGCTGGCGTGATGGTGAGCAGGGCAGCAAGTTCAGCTGCCTTCATTCACCTCCTAGTTAAAAAAATGCTCATGGCTACAAAGACCCCTCAAAAGCTGCAAGTTTTGCCTGTCAAAGGAGAACTTCAATGGGATGAGAGGCTAAATAACTCTCCTTCCTTGGTGTACTCTTCCAAGAAAAGCTTGGAGTCAACTTTTTAGACAGCTTGGTAAAACTCGTTTTACTTCTTCCTCATTTTTGTTTTGTTTTTCCTGTGTTTTGGGGTTGTTTGGGTTTTGTTTTTTTTTTTCTTTTTTGCATTATCATTTTGTTTCTTTATTTTTTCCTGGCAACTGGCCACACAGACCTTGGGTTGAGACACTAATTCCCATTTCCCATCTCAAAAGCGTAGACAAAGGAAAAGGGTGAGCAGCTTTGGCTACTTCACATTAACACCAGGTAGTAAAGTCTCCCAGTCTCCTGGGCATATCCATTGTGGGAGAAGCTAAAACTCAGCAAACCCTTCTTTGCTAAGCCCTCCCACGTAAAAAAACTGTGGTGGGTTTGTCAGGGGTCATTTTTCCCCTGAAATGCCCTCTGAAGCCCTGAGCAGAAAGATGAAAGATGAACACATGAAGTTCATCCTGGACGTGATTTCTTGCAGCTCTGAATTCTGCAGCAACTCTCACGTGGAATTGTCCCCAAAGGCTTTATTAATCAGGGTTTTCCTTCCCATCAGACCCCACCAGTTCTCAGAGGATTATTGCACAGTCTGCCACTGCAAAGAAACCCTGAATACAACTCAAAGGATTGTCACAGGCTGAAAAAATGTTCAGTCTCATCAATGCTGTCTACTATTAACAGGACCAGGCTAACCATGGCTTGATTCCTTTGTTCACACAGCAGCTCCTCAAAGGCAGGTGGGACACATGGCAAAGCCACAGCTGCAGGTAAAGAGGAGTACGGGTGCACAAAAAGTGATGTGAGCCTCAGCACATCTGTCCTTCCTGATCCCAGAGTGTTCCTGGGTTCACCCGTGGCTCACCTGGAGGTGACCACATGGAGATTCCAGAGGAGATGGGACTAAGGCGACCACAGTGAAAATAGGATTTGGAGTCAAACAAGGAAAGAGTAGAACTGAGAAAACCTACAGAAGGTGAAATCACATCCCCCACCCATTTCTGTTCACTCTCAGGTCACACAGCAGTGACACACAGGTACAGTCATCTGAACAAAGGTGTCTCATACCATCACTGCCTTCCCAACGCTTCTCTGAACAGTCATTGTACCAGCCAGGAGCACCACATGCCTTCCTATGGTTTCTATAACATGACTTCAGTCAATGCTTTACGTTTTCTCAACCTTCTTTGTGTAGAGGCAAAGGGAAAGGAAGATTTTAAGACAGGTCCCCTTTTAAGCCTCAGTAGCATAACCCAAAGGACTGACACTTCTGGCCAGTTGCCAGAAGAGCTCAGTATTAATTTCAATCCAAGGGCTTTCCTTTTTGCTCATTCTTTGTAGGAACACAGGACTGAATGAACAAACTTGGCTTTGATTTCTTCCATAAATTCATGCAGCTGTTTTAAAATTAGGTTTTCAGTTTCTTTTTAGTTTCTTCCTTTTCAACATCCTAAAGTCTGTGCGTTTTTATCCCTAAGAAACTTTAGACTGGGGACAAAAACACCCAAACCAAAACAAAAAAAATATGTGCAAGTGCAAGAAGGAGCAAAGAGAGTGGACCAAAGGAGGACACCCATGCAGGATTTTTATCTAAAGTGAAGGGGAACACAATCTCCAACAATAACACTGTCAAACTTAAAAGCTGAAAAGCCTCTGGTGGCCTTGAGAAAAGAAAGAAAAAGAAAGGTTATTTATGGTGTATTACAATTATTTGCTCTTCTAAGGGATTTTTGTCTAAGAATCCAAAACCACGTTACAAATTTGTCATGACAGCATTGGGGAGGAACTGTTTGAAATCAGCAATGGAGACATGAACAGAGAGATAAGCCCAAGTCCAAAACATACCAAATCCCCCCTGTGGCCTTTGTAGGATCAATAAAGGATTGCAAAACCAATGTTTTGAAGCAGAGGCAACCTATTTGCTGCTACCACCTCTCCTCATGTTGTAAACACACTGCTCTGCAACCAGCCATTAGTAAGGGACTCTCAGAGCATGGGTAGCAGCACGTGTCCCTTGGAGACTTCCAAATAAAAGAGGTCCAGGCAAATGCCCAAGTACCCTGACTCTCCCGTTGCTGTTCAAACCATTTTATGCTTCTGCCAAATATAATCACACCAATAACAGGTCAATCATTTCACAAGGAATGCAGATGTTGTGCTGGTTTGGTTTTTTTTTGTTTTTTTTTTTAATCATCTCATCTAAGCAGGACCTGTTTAACAAAGGCAACTTGGCCCAATCAATCCAGCAGCTTGGAGGCATGAAGACTTCATTTATTCTGATTGTCTCCTTTCTGTGTGAGGGGTTGGGAGATCAAGGAAACATGTGCAGAGTGTTTTGCAAAGAGCTCCGAGACCCAGAAGGAAAGGGAAGCTGAGCAGCTGTGTTGTTTAACTTCTTAGTGACAAGCTTGCATATCCCTCTGTTGGAAAGCAGAGCTGAATGAGGGTCCTAAGAAAAAAGTGTCTTATGAAGCCAGGCTGAGAGAGTTGGGGTTGTTCAGCCTGAAGAAGAGAAGGCTCCTGGGAGACCTTAAAGAACCTTCCAGTATCTGAAAGGGCTACAGAAAAAAACTGGGGAAGGACTTTTTCCAAGGTCATGGAGTGACAGACAAGGGAGAATGGCTTTAAATTGGCAGAGGGGAGATTTAGAGGAGATATTAGGAAGCAATTCTTTCCTGTGAGGGTGGTCAGACATTGGCACAGGTTGCCCAGAGAAGTTGTGGCTTCCCCATCCCTGGAAGTGTCTCAGGTCAGGTTGGATGGAGCTTGGAGCAACCTGGGCTGGTGGGAGGTGTCCCTGCCCATGGCAGGGGGTTGGGACTAAGGTTCTCTCCAATCCAAACCCTTCTACGACATTGCCACACATGAGGTCCACCTGCCCCAACAGGGAAGAAGATTCGGACTGAACTCAAACCTGCTCAGATAGCCCCAGAAATCTGTAAGGCTTTGGGTGGGGTGTAGAGCAGAAGGAAGCAAGCTGGGTGTTCTCTGGTTCCAAAAAACCTGCAGTAATCTGGTTTGTTTGAGGAACAATTTCGGTTAGCAACATGGGCAGCTCCTTTTGAACTTCCAGGGGAACTGAAAGCTCTCTCAGTGTCCAGAAATCCAGCGTTAATCCAGAGTCAGTGCCTGGATTACTAAAGGCTGGACTGCCCTACACCAGGCTTGGCCAAAATTCACAATGGAAAATCTCAGAGCTGCCATAAGCAGTGACTTCACCTGGAGCTCTGGGGCTGTCTGGAGTGGGCACATTTCCCAGGCACAGCTTCTCATTGCAAACTCAGGGTTTTGGGTTGTTTTCTTGTTTGTTTGTTCTGATTTGGTTTTGTGGTTTGGTTTGATTTGTTGTTGTTTTTTTTTTTCTATGCACTGAGGGAAGGGCTTTGAAGGGCAGTCAGTGTCCCCTAGGCAGAGCAGGAACTCTGAAGCTCAGTGACAGGTAACAATGTGGAAAAAAGAGGGTGTTTGGCATTTCCCATGTACCCTCTCCTTGCTTCAGCATCTCAGACTTAGCATCTCCAGCTGAGATGAACACTCCAAACTGGACACATTCAGCAGTCAGAGTATAATTGGTGCTTGAAACTTTCCTGAGCTCACCACGCAGCAAACGACTGTGGAAAAGAATGTGGATCTTCCAATCCTGTGATCCAGCAATCATAATAAAAAGCAAACTGGGTCAGAGAACAGGTTTACCAAGGTCTGCACCCCTTCCCCTAGAGGAACCAGGGGGAGATAAAGGGACAGGAAAAAAAACCCAAAAACAAAACATAAGAAAAAAGATACACATTAAATAATCCTTCCTGTGGTGTATCTCAGCAGTCACCACAGAGCCTTTCTTTAATAGAATCACAGAATGGTTTGGGTTGGAAGGGACCTTAAAGATCATCTCATTCCAACCCCCTGCCATGGGCAGGGACACCTCCCACCAGCCCAGGTTGCTCCAAGTCTCATCCATCCTGACCTTGAACACTTCCAGGGATGGGGCAGCCACAACTTCTCTGGGAAACTTGGGCCAGTGTTTCACCACCCTCACAATAAAGAATTTCTTCCTAATATCTCTAGACTCTTTTGGCAGATGGAGAAACCAAGGCAGAAAGACTACGATCAGCAAACCAGTAGATTTAAAGAACAAACAAAGAAAAAACAACCCACAAAAATTCCACAGTAAAAAGATGAGGTCAGTCTGGCTGCCCTTCCCAAACTCTTTCCTTATACCAAAGATGAACAAAAGCAGTCTCAAAACCCTCTAAATGCTTCATGCTCTGCATTACCAGCATTTGTATGTTTCTGAAAGATCTTCCCATATGCCACTCTTTGCTGATGCCCACCTAGAATTGTTTTGGTTGGAAAAGACCTTTGGGATCATCAGTTCTGACCTCAGTCAGAGATGTCCTGCTTGGTATGAAATCTTGAAATGTTTCCCTCAAAATACACTGGCCAGCCAGTAAAGAGCCAAGAAAGAAAAAGAGAATTTGGATGGAAACAGGAGTGGGAGTCAACTCTTGTTCCATGGGAACAGGAGAAAAGGCATCAAATCTCACTTGAGGAATATAAAATATGAGTATAATAATAGATTAGATAATTAGGAAGATAAAACTTGACCTGGAGATTAGGAGTGGCCAGAACTCTTGGGCAATACAGCTGATAGCTGGGAAGAAAATGATGTTTAGGGCAGGACAAGGAGCAGCAAACCTCTGGACACTGCTGGAAGTCTTGCCTTTGCTGTGAAAACCCAACTCACTGAAGCAGAAAAAGTCTTTCAGGGATAAAAATAAAAAGAACAACAACAGGAAAGAAAAAAGGTGATACTGCTAGACCCAGTGCTGAAATTCAAGAGAGAACTGAACATAGCCCCATGAAAAGGAGAAGCCACATGCAGCCTCAAACCCACTTCTGCTCCCTGGCTTCTCCAAGCAATTTGGAGGTGAGAATATAATTTTACTAATACGAAGTGGAATAGTTACACATGATGAAAATGACTTCACTGGAGTAACTGAGAAAACCACCAGACAACTCTTGTTAACTGTGAAGGCAAACCAGGGTACTGAAGCTGCATGTGAGGTGAAAGCTACCCAAAAGAGAAAAACATGCTCAGATTGGATGGTGGGAGTGGCACCATCTGGCTGCAAGTCAACAAATTTAAGGCTTTTTAAAATATTTATGTGTGAAAGAGAAGGGAAAAAAAAAAAGTTCCAGGCAACTATCAGCAAGTTTGCTAAGCACAAAAGTGCACACAACTTCTGAACACCGTTTGATTGAAAGCCTGGCAACAGCTGGAGATTTGGATACAACACAAAATGTGGCTTATCAAAATAAATCCTGGCAATGTAACTGATGGCTGGTTTTGATAAGGTTCCTGGGGTTTGGGTTATTTTGAGGGGAGAGAGGAAAATCAGGGGATGTAGTCTTTCCTAGCTTCAGGAACTCGTCTCATGGCATGTCAAAAGGAAATAATTGCCTTAACAATAGATATGAGGATTAATGCAAGAAGTGGAAGGAATCAAAGTGGCTGAGCATGAAGGCTGTAGGCTGGGATGAAGGCAGAAACAGCCACAGGGAGGTCTGCAGTGATATTTGTTAAGGACCCACTGGCTTTATTAAGGATGGAATGAAATGAAGTGATAGATAAAAGACAAGGGAAACGACCAACAAAACTACAAGAGAACTTAGAGCAGCCTTCCAGCAGCTAGAGGGGCTACAGGAAAGCTGGGGTTGGGCTTTTTACAAGGGATGGAGTGATAGGACAAGAGGGAATGGTTTCAAACCAGAAGAGGGGAGATGTAGGCTAGATATTAGGAAGAAATTTTTTTCTGGGAGAATGGTGAGACCCTGGCCCAGGTTGCCCAAGGAAGCTGTGGCTGCCCCATCCCTGGAAGTGTTCCAGGCCAGGTTGGATGGGGCTTGGAGCACCCTGAGCTGGTGGGAGGTGTCCCTGCCCACAGCAAGGGGGTTGGAATGAGATTATCTGTAAAGTCCCTTCCAAGCCAAACCATTCCATTAGTCTATGAAAATGGTCCATGTGAATCTAAAACCTCTGCTGGAAAAAAACAGAGTAGAAGGAGCTGCTAGCTGACTGAACTTGAGGGATGCTGCATCAGATACATCAAAGCTGACCAACTGAAATATTACAGGTAACATTCTCCTCTTGACCTGGTCTCTGTCTCCAGCAAACATCTCTTGGGGCATTTTCTGAACAATTCCATGGAAGGCAATGCTCCTTGATGAACAGGATGGTGCAGAATCAATATCACACATCCCTGCAAGTAGCCAAGGAAGGTTTGCCTACAACTGGAGATGGGGGGAAAAAAAACCATAAAAAGAGACAGGGAGTGACAATGATGATGCCTCCTCCACAGCCCATCAGCCCCTACCTGCCCTGCACCTTCTCATCCAGAGCCTGGTGTTTCCTGGCTCCTTTCCAGCATCCCTAACTGCTGAATGCTTGGTCACATCAAATCAAGAGACAGCACTGATACCAGAGGGCTGCCCCAGAAACTGCAGTCCTGCAGGTTAGCTGGAGAAAGCCAGGACAAGGAGAAAAAAAAAAGAATCATAGAATGGCTTAGGTTGGAAGGGAACTTCAAGATCATCTACTCCAAACTCCATGCCATGGGCAGAGACACCTCCCATCTAGACAAGGTTGCTCAAGACCTCATCCAGCCTGGACTTGAACATTTCCTGGGATGGGGCAGCCACAACTTCCTTGGGCAACCTGTTCCAGAGTCTCACCACCCTCATACCAAAGAACTTCTTTCTAAAAAGAAAAAAAAAAAAAAACCAAAATGATAGAGAGGAAAAAACACCATAGCAACAAAAACCTAAACTTTGTTTCTGAGGAATAAAGTAGGAAACTGAGCTAAAAATAGTTCTGCTGGATTTCCATCAAGCATGTAAACTGAATTAACAGAGATTACAAGTGGTAGCATGCTGAGGTACACAAGTATCCGTGAGGAGCACAGGGAACATCTACTTCCCCAGTATTCATCTCCAGAAAGGTGAAAGAGGGGAGAAAAGGAAAGCTGCTGTTAAGGAAACAACCCTGCCTGATGCTTATTCCTCCTTTGTCTCATGTGCCTTCTAAATATTAGATACAGAATCACTGAGGCTGGAAAGAACCTCTGAGATCACCAAGTCCAACCTATGACCTAACACCACCACATTGGCTACACCGTGGCACTGAGTGCCACATCCAGTCTCTCTTCAACACCTCCAGGGATGGTGACTCCACCACTTCCCTGGGCACTCCATTCCAATGTCTGATTACTTTTTCCATGAGGAAGTGCTTCCTGATATCCAACCTAAACCTCCCCTGGGGCAGCTTCAGGCCATGTCCTCCTGTCCTGTACAGTATGGGATAACAGAAGAGGAGGTTTTCATGCATCCCTTTGATTTCACTGAGATTTTGGTTCTCAAATGACCTTTTGAAGTGATTTTGGACTGACACTCAGCTCTTCTGTGCATGCATAAAGCAATAAATCTCGGCACAAAGCCAGTAATAGGAGTGGGCATTTTTGTTAAGGTAGGTTGTGAACCTACTGACACTCCCTCAGTGGTACAGAACAATGATTTCTGCTTTTAACAGACTAAATCTGAGACAGTCAGATTCTCTGGCAAGCTGAATGCAAGAGCTCAAGCCCCAGAAAAAGCTCAATCCTATATTAGTAACAGTGGTATCATGCCTCCAGCTAACAACATAATCATAGACTGATTAACTAATCTCATCCACTTGCAAGCTGGTGGAATTTCATCCAATATTTTAGTAAAGTCACACTGGCTCAGAAGTAAATTTGGCTACAGAAATATTCCAACATTGCTCAACACCAGGATTCAGCAGAGGCTTCCTGGTGTCTACAGGAGATTGGACTGTGCCTTGTGCTGTGACATTAAATTACAGAAATGTTGGCTGGAAGGGGCCTCTGGAGCCTTCAGCTTGAAACCAGACCAGCACCAACACTGCTCTGGCAAATTTCTGTAATTCTTAAATTTCTCAAGTCTTAAAAACCTTCAAGCACAGAGACTGCACAATGACTCTAGGTGACTGTTTTGTTGCTGCACAACTCTTGTGTAAATATCTCTGTCTCATCAGTAAGTGCTTTTCAGGTACCTTTGGATACAACCTTGGGGACAATGTAACTCAAGCACAAAGAATAGAATCATAGAATTATTTGAGTTGGGAAAAAAACCTTCAAAATCATCAAATTTAAGTAGTTAACCTAGCTTGGTAACCTAGGACTGCCAAGAATCAGAATAATTTGGGTTGGAAAGGACCTCCAAAGGTCACCCAGTCCAACCCCCCTGCAGTCAGCAGGGACACCCTCACCTGGATCAGGGTGCTCAGAGCCTCCTCAAGCCTCACCTTGAACATCTCCAGGGATGAGGCCTCAACCACCTCCCTGGGCAACCTGGGCCATTTTTTCACTCCCCTCATGGTAAAGAACTTTTTCCTACCTAACATCCAGTCTAAATCTACTCTTAATTTAGCCCCTTGTCCTATCACTCCAGGCCCTTTCCAGTCTTCCTGTAGGACCCTTTTGGATACTGGAAGGTTTCTGATTCTCCACTATTAGGTCTCCAAGTCATACCACCACCTTTTACACAGCAGAAAGTCATCCACATAGGCAAGTGTCCACTTTTTTACCTTTAAAAATAATACCCAATAAGTTTGCACTGGGAGGTGGTCGTCTGTTTGCAGAATAAATTGTAGGACACACACTTCAGTCAAAGAGATTTCTATTGATTTGGAAACAGCCAGGATTTCACCTAGTTCCCATGTAGCTGACACAATACACACCATGACTAAACAAGCTGACAGAGATTGAGAACGGCTTTAAAAGAATTATTAAAGGTCTGGAAAAACCTGCTGGTGCCAAATCAAAACATCCCAGCTAAAAATCAGCGAGAGAATAAAATAATTAAGAAAAAAAATGTAAGTAATCCCAACCAGCAGGTGCCTGAAACCTATGAAGATTTCCTACCAAGGGTAACTAGGTAATGGGAAAATAAAGTAAGAAAAAACACTTAAAATTCCAGTGACTGAATTCTCTAATGAGACAAATGTGGATTAGAAGCAAAGCACTGCTTGGGAATGGTTTAACACTGACTGGCATGGCTTACCAGAAGAGTCTCTTCAACTCTGTCTGTTTGTACCACAGATACAAAGCAGATACTAATGGTTGGGGATGTGTACACGGTCAGACAAAATTTCACACAAACTGCTGACCTCCAGAGGTCCCTTCCAACCTCAGTCAGTCTGTGCTTCTGTTTGAAAACTGTTTGAAGTTGGCCAAGACAAAAGGAAGGAGCTGTAGTTCTTGAGATGCTTCTTTTGACAATCCAACTAAGACCTTCATAGCTTGAGCACAAAGAAAAAACAGCAAAGATTAGGAAGGTCCATAAGGGACCAACTATTTTACCCCATATGATACACAAGCAGAAAAAGTCCTAGTCGTGGCTTTGGACAATGTTTTGTCCCATCCTTCTCAAGTGTCCCTAGAGAGAGATACCATAGTGTCTTTATTGTCCCTAATTCATTCCCAGGCTTCTCTGTACTGAAAGATTTTGTGCATTTTGTGAAAAAATGAATTCCTGTGACTGGTTATGGAGAACACATTATTTTGTGTTCTTATTTTCAGCTGTCTTTTCACATATTGAATACAAGTAGTGATTTCTCCCTTCAGTGTTTTCTTTTTAAGAATAAACATCCCCAGTTCTCAAATTTTCTTCCCCTCACAGCATTTTTCAAACCTTTCATCATTCCTCTGGCCATGCTGGGACTTTCTCCAGCTTCTTTGAGGGCTTTTAGCCCCAAATGGACACATCTGCTCTAGAGACAAATCTATCAGGGATCTGATCTCTAGTTAAAACAAAAAGTTTGGTTCCAGTTTGTTGTTTAGGTTATTTGCAGCTTAACATAATCAGCCAAACAAAAAAGGAGCTGCCTCTGTGCTCAGCCCCTGCTCTGAATGCGTGACGTGGAAAATAAGATTAAAATGGGCAAAAAAAAAAAAAAAAGACTGAGAAGTCATGATTTTGCAGGCAGAGAAGAGAAGGGTACCAAGTTGAAGACAAGATGTACCACCAGGAGCAGGAACCAGATGTAACTCTTCCAGTTCCCTTACCTAAATCCTGAAACAAAATCACCTTTGAGCAAAGATTCCAGTAGTATCAGTGGGGCAGGTGGGTGCCACACAGAGTGAACTTTGTGTTGTAAAATCACAGCTGAACATGAAAAATAAACTGCAAGCACTCAGATTGTCCCCAAGCAGAAGCAGAAAACCTGTGAAGGGAGTTTCCCTTCATAACTTCCCTCAGTGCCACAACAGGTTCGTTTGGCTGGTGGTGTCGGGTTGATGGTTGGACTTGATGAGCTCTTAGATACATATATGTTCATGTTGAAACAGAAGGGTAAAAATACAGCTTTGCCCTGAAAAAAATCATAGAATCATTAAGGCTGGAAAGGACCTCTAAGATCATCAAGACCAACCATCAACCCAACACCACCAGCCAACTAAACCATGTCCTCAAGTGTTACATCCACATGTTTTTTGACCAGCATCAGAAGCACTTGATTAAAGCAAACAAACAAAAAACTTCTTAAAAACCACCAGGATTTCTTCATTTTAGTTTTTCTCCTTTGATGAAGTCCAGCAGCTCCCATGCACACACGTGGAGCTCCCCAGACAGGTGGGCTTCACAGAGAACCTGGGACTTCCCTTATTATGAACAAGTATCACGTTGCCTTCAAACATCAGGAAGCTTCAACTAACATTGAAAGAATGGAAGGTAACCAGGGAAATTGTTCTGCAAGGGAGGCATTCTGCTGTCAGTTTACTAATTTTTTTTCCCAGGGTTTCTAAAGCTGTCCGGGATCAGACCTGGTCATCATCCCCTGAACACATCATACCCTAAAGACAGTCACCCTTCACATCTGAACCTCTTTGTCCCTTGGGGTGGGCAAACCTGAAGGCAACATCTGTCTGAGGGGACCCTTAACAGAAGCAATTACTGCTCTTGAAAATGCTGATTTCCATCCTGACTGAGATTTTCTGTTTCCTCACCTGTCTCTGAGATTTCAACACCTCAAAGCATCCGTGTGAGCAGGGGAGGTCTCTAGGGAGCTGTGAGTGAACCTGTGTGAGATCTGCTCAGAGTGGCCATGCTGGACCCACAGCCCCAGGTGCTCACCAGGTGGGTGTCAGCTCTGCCCAACACTTCCACAGCTGCAATTCTCAAGCTTCATCCCAAATTGCTGGCAGCTTCTCCAAGCATCTGACTCCATCCGAGGTGGTTGTACATCCTCACACCACATCCCTCCCACCCAGCTGCCTGGGTCCTTTTAGTTCATTTGTGATCTGTGATGACACTTTCCCCTTTTTGGCTGTGATAAACTCACATGTCAACAATTTATTTCCTGGTATTTTAATAGCAGTTGCTGTAAGACCTTTGCCTACGACTCCCAGTTGACACCACTGCCTCCTTAGNATAAGAGACAGGGATCTAGTGCTCAGCAAAGATTTCAGAGTGTTTCATGCAGTGTCTTGGTGAGCTGTGAAGGGAAATGGGAAGATGGCAAGGTGCATGTGAGTGCTGTGGGTTTGGTGTGTTTGTTTGGACAAGAAGAAGTCACACTAGGTAAGTGCCACCACACCATCCATGGCACACAGTCAGACACTTAAGATTTCTGCCTCAGGTCCCTTAAAGAGCTGTCAGAAGAGCTCGCCAAGCCTCTCTCTATCATTTACCAACAGTCCTGGCTCACTGGGGACATCCCAGATGATTGGAAGTTGGCGAATGTCACGCCAATCCACAAAAAGGGCCGGAAGGAGGACCCGGGAAACTACAGGCCCGTCAGCCTGACCTCAGTGCCTGGCAGGGTTATGGAGCAGATCATCCTCAGTGCAATCACACAGCAACTGCAGGATGGGCAAGGCATCAGACCCAGCCAGCACGGGTTTAGGAAGGGCAGGTCCTGCCTGACCAACCTGATCTCCTTTTATGATCAGGTGACCCGTCTGATGGATGAGGGGAAGGCGGTGGATGTGGTCTACTTGGACTTCAGCAAAGCCTTTGACACCGTCCCCCATAGCATTCTCCTGAAAAAGCTGTCAGCCCACAGCTTGGACAGGAGCACCCTGTGCTGGGTTAGGAACTGGCTGGAGGGCCGGGCCCAGAGAGTGGTGGTGAACGGGGCTGCATCCAGTTGGCGGCCAGTCACTAGTGGTGTCCCCCAGGGATCAGTGTTGGGCCCAGTTCTGTTTAATGTCTTTATCGACGACTTAGACGAAGGGATTGAGTCCATCATCAGCAAATTCGCTGATGACACCAAGCTGGGAGGAAGTGTGGACCAACTCGAAGGCAGGAGGGCTCTGCAGAGGGACCTGGACAGACTAGAGAGTTGGGCCGACTCCAACGGGATGAGGTTCAACAAGGCCAAGTGCCGGGTGCTGCACTTTGGCCACAACAACCCCATGCAGCGCTACAGGCTGGGGACAGAGTGGCTGGAGAGCAGCCAGGCAGAAAGGGACCTGGGAGTCTGCATTGACAAGAAACTGAACATGAGCCAGCAGTGTGCCCAGGTGGCCAAGAAGGCCAATGGCATCCTGGCCTGTATCAGAAACAGCATCACCAGCAGGTCCAGGGAGGTGATTCTTCCCCTGTACTCAGCCCTGAGACAGGGCCACACCTCGAGTACTGTGTCCAGTTCTGGGCCCCTCAGTTTAAGAAGGATGTAGAGGTCCTGGAACAGGTCCAAAGGAGGGCAACCAGGCTGGTGAAGGGACTCGAGCACAGGCCCTATGAGGAGAGGCTAAGGGAGCTGGGGCTGTTCAGCCTGAAGAAGAGGAGGCTCAGGGGAGACCTCATTGCCGTCTACAACTACCTGAAAGGAGGCTGTAGCGAGGTGGGAGCTGGACTCTTTTCACAGACGACCTTCAACAAGACAAGAGGACACAGTCTTAAGTTGTGCCAGGGGAGGTTCAGGTTAGATATTAGAAAGAATTTCTTCACGGAGAGGGTGATTAGGCTATGGAATGGACTGCCCGGTGAGGTGGTAGATTCTCCGTCCCTGGAGACATTTAAAAAAAGACTGGATGTGGCACTCAGTGCCATGGTCTAGCAACTGCTCCGGTGGGTCAAGGGTTGGACTAGATGATCTCTGAGGTCCCTTCCAACCCGGCTAATTCTATGATTCTATGATTCTATGATTCTAAAGCTGGCCAGGATCAGACCTGGTCATCATCCCCTGAACACATCATACCCTAAAGACAGTCACCCTTCACATCTGAACCTCTTTGTCCCTTGGGGTGGGCAAACCTGAAGGCAACGTCTGTCTGAAGGGACACTTAACAGAAGCCATTACTGCTCTTGAAAAGGCTGATTTCCACCCTGACTGAGATTTTCTGTTTCCTCACCTGTCTCTGAGATTTCAACACCTCAAAGCATCCGTGTGAGCAGGGGAGGTCTCTAGGGAGCTGTGAGTGAACCTGTGTGAGATCTGCTCAGAGTGGCCATGCTGGACCCACAGCCCCAGGTGCTCACCAGGTGGGTGTCAGCTCTGCCCAACACTTCCACAGCTGCAATTCTCAAGCTTCATCCCAAATTGCTGGCAGCTTCTCAAGCATCTGACTCCATCCGAGGTGGTTGTACATCCTCACACCACATCCCTCCCACCCAGCTGCCTGGGCCCTTTTAGTTCATTTGTGATCTGTGATGACACTTTCCCCTTTTTGGCTGTGATAAACTCACATGTCAACAATTTATTTCCTGGTATTTTAATAGCAGTTGCTGTAAGACCTTTGCCTACGACTCCCAGTTGACACCACTGCCTCCTTAGGGTATCAATTCAGGATGCAACTGGAAAGATGTCACCTGCATCCATATGCACTTCTCTTTCTCTGACAACTCCAGCCAAGGAGGACAAATCTCATGGCTTCAAGAAACACTGGATACACATAGAGATGAGACTGTAGGCACAGGTTTAAAACCCTTTAGAAATCCTTCTGCAATAGCTCAAGCTGCCCTCAAAGTTCCTAGGCACAAAAAGCCTTTAGGGAAATAATCAAAAGCCCCAAGTTGTCTTAAAGCAATTAAGGTGCATCATTAAAAAATAAAAATAATAATTAAAACACGTGTTTCTTCCCTCTGAAGTTTTAAGTTGAGCAGAATTCTTTTGGCCACATGACAAACTCCTGGAAGTCAGAGGTCTCTTACAGAAGACATTCACCACAGGAACAGTTCAAGCATGGACACAGAACAAACATATTCCAAGAGTTTTCTAAAAACATTAACTGACAAAACCCAGCCAAGTTTTTGAGCTTGCCATCCCAGTCACATGAACAGGAATATCTTCTATAAACACACACATCTCTGACACCAAACAGGAGATTCCCATTTACATGTATTTGACTTACTGAAAGCTGAATTTAATATCAGGCACATTTCTTTTTCTTCTCTGGCATTATTAATTGTACCAACCAACAAATTGTTAACGAAATAGAGCTCAAATTATGCACAACAACATTAAAGCCATGCCCCCAATGCACTGAATGAAGTTCCCCTCTCAGATTCTCTCTGGGAAATGGCACTGCACTGATTAGAATGTTTATTTTAAAAAATGGGGTTTGAGTAAACAGCTGTAACAAATTGATTGCTGCACTTGAGTGCTCTTCTCTGGTGAGCCTACATACCTTTCCAGGGAACATAACACTACTCTTTTTTTTTTTTTTTTTTCAGAAAGCAACTCCAGCATGTTGTGGCACCCACTTAAAATATTCCCACTGTACCCTGAATTATGCTTCTGTAATAAAATTTGTTTGCCCTTGTTCAACCCAGCACATAACCTTCTCCTCCTGATGGTCAGACACCAGGTACCTCCTATCCCACCTTTCCAGTTTCAAACACTGGACTGGTCTCCCAGGGGAAGTGGTGGATCCCATCACTTTGAAAAGTTTTAAGTTTCAGCTCAACAGGGTGCTGAGACATCTCATATAAACAATAATATTGGAAGGGTTGGATCAGATGCTCCTTCAAGTCCCTTTAAACCTGACACTCTGAGTCTATGATTGATTCATCAGCCCCTGGTTGTCCTGTTTGTAAGGCAGGTTCTGGTTCTTCTGGAAGGTCAGGTCAGGTAGCCAAAAAAGATACCTAAGAAAGCCAATATCCCAATGATATCCCAATCCAAATTATTAATTTTGAGTAAAAGCTAATCTCAGGTCAACTACAATTTCCAAGGGGAAATCAGAGTGAAAATAAATCAGTAAACCAATAACCCAAACCCCGTAATATTTACTAAATGGAGGAGAAATACAGATGAAAAAATATAAATGATACATCATGAAGCTTCGAAGCATTGTGTGGAAACCTCAAGAAACCAAGAAAAAGTTGCAGCTGGTAAGAATAAGAGATTAAAGAGAAGTCAGTGTTTGCAGGGTTGTTTTTTTAGTTTGGTTGTTTGGGTTTTCTTTTGTTGGGCTTTTTTTTTTTGGTGTTTTGTTTTCTTTTTTTTTTGTGTGTGTGGTTATTTTTGTTCTGTTTTTTTAAACAAAAGCATTACAACAAACCAAATCCTACAGATGGTCCAGGCCAGTAGAGGGAAGTTCAAGATGTCATTTTATTTGGAAAGCAGCAGGGCAACGTGCATGGCTCTGATGATGATGAAGCAGCTTTTTCCAGTCCATTATTAATAAAGGCAGATGTTAAACAAGATCTACAAGAGATAAACATTTAAAATCAGCAGTTCTGGAGAGCTTGCACCTAAGAGCACTTACACTGGCTGGCCTCAGGTCTATCTGAACACAGCCAAACGCAAAAGCTGCACTCAAGAAAAGAACAGATTCAGCCCAGACCTTCAGTATGGCAGGAAGAATTCTCCTGAATTCTGGAGAAGAAGTAACATGGCAGAGCATTTGGGGATTAAAAGAGGTAAATAATTCAGCACAGATTCCCAGTATGCACTGCTGAGAAAAGGCTAACTTAACTGTTTGCTGTCTAAACTGGACAGCAAGGAAAAACAAGATGGTAACACTCATTTTCTACATGATATTCATAGAATCCTAGAATGGTTTAGGATTGGAAGGGAGCTTAAAGATCATCTTGTTCCAACCACACTGCATGGGCAAGGACACATCCCACCAGACCAGGTTGCTCCAAGCCCCATCCAACCTGGCCTTGAACATGTCCTGGGATGGGGCATCAACAACCTCCCTAGGCAACCTATTATATTCTATTGGGAAGACCTGTGCTGTACCACTAACATCAGACATTTTTAAAAGGCACTGAAGACTGAGGGATGGTGTGGAGAGGAAATATAAAAGTAATTAGAGGAGCTCTGCATCCTTCTGGAGCAAAACCTGCATGGCCTCACTGCCAGGCTGCCTGGTAGACACTGGGCACCTCTGTTTTGGCAAGTTAAGTGGGTGTTGAATGTCTCCTGAGGTACTCTGCTGTAAGGAAATTCAACCTAGAATAGAAATGCACAATGAGATGCCAGTGGAAACCTCTGCAAGTTCATAACTTTCTCCAGGATGTCTGGATGAATAGGTAGGGCGAGGGGAAACAGATGTGCTGAGATGTCCATCTTGCTTCTTGTAGAGTTCAACAAAGTGAGAGTTCTGTTTTATCAGAAACAGGTTGTTGGACTCAACTACTGGAGGTAACTGGTGAAAATTAGTTGCTTTCAAGAACTAGCCAAAGAAAATAATCTCCCCTTCCCATTAGGGATTACTCCAATCTTAATTTAGCTACAACTGCACAGACTTCCTGGGGTTCTGATGTCAGATCTTGGCCCAGGCACTGAGACCTTGCATTCCACTTGGATTTTCTCAAAAAGCTGCTGGCTTCCAATCATGGAAGCCCACTTGCTCTTGCTGGTGTATGTTCAAAACCAAGCACATTCAAAACTGGAGTTTCAGCACCATTCTGACCTTCAAGAGGGGGAGACACTGCTAAAAAGTCCTTAGAAACTCCACTTCAGGGGCACTCCTCTTTGATTACTGCTTGCTTTTTTTTTTTTTGTTAGAAAAAGCCTGATCAAGGACTAAATATCTCTGTCATGAGCAAGAAGAGGCAAAGCAGAGTCATATTGCTGCTGTTGGGGCCACCACGTGCTGCCAGTCCCCAGGCTTTCATCAGGAAACTTTCAGCATTTTCCTTTTGTCCTGGAGTGGTTAATCCATCTCAGCCAACAGATGAGCCACAGCACCAGGCTTCCAGTCATCTCCATTGCCCAGAAAAGAAAGATACCAAACCTCTGTAATCCAGGAGACTAAATCAATGAGAAATCCAGCATTTTTCAGAATTATTTCATGTTTTTTGCTCCTGGTTTTGCTTCTTTAGCTTTTAGGGTTGCCAAAAGCGACTGCTGGTATTTCACCAGTGCAGACTGGTGACGTTGAGCTGTGCACACACAAAGAGACATATCAAAGCTCAAGGTAGAATTCAGTCATCTGAAATTTGCTCCTCAGTCCCACGTGACATTCTCGAGCAGAGCTGGGACAGGACTGGGCTGACAGGGACCAGAAAGGGCATGTGGGAGACCTGTGCCCTCTACACAGGCACCCAGGAGCCCTCAACTATCTGAAATGGTGTAAGGTCCTGCCCTAGCAGGATCTAGATCAAAAAACCAATTCCATAATGAAATGACTCAATTCAGACACCTCAATCTGCAAACCAGGAGGATCTGCATCCAGTTCTTACTATGGGATGAAGGATGCTGGGAATCCAGCTCTCCTGTGTACATGGTCTTCCTCTGTTCCTGTGTACAGGAGAAAGAAATCCATCTTAAAGCAGCTGTCCCACTATCCCAGGGAAGAGACACCAGTCTTACTTTTCTTTGCTGTCTCCTGGTTTTCAAGAACATCCATGTCATCAAGTTCTGGGTTTGTTGGGCCATGAAAAGCCCAGGCCTGGACTACTGAGCTGGAGACAGAGTGAACTCTGGCTGCATCTGCCCGTTGCAGACTGTTTGGATGCACTTGATTTAATGAAAACAAAGGGATTGTGCAATTCCTGTGACTGCAGATGTGCTGTGGGACTTCAACCCCTTTACTATTTTAGGTGTTCCATCCCTGCAAAGGAGATGCTGTACATGTGCTGTACATGGCTTATCAGCCTCATCTGGGTGTCCTCATCTGAGAACACAGACCCAACAGACATCTGCAGTGCTGGGATTTCACAACCCAGTTGTTTTATTCTTCCTGAGAAGGGTTGAACCTTTTCCCTGAGGCTCATCTATGGTCAGAGGAAAAAATCAGTGACACAAGTCCATATTGCCAGGACAGAGGTTGCTCCAGTGAGGGAAGATGTTCCAGACAAGGTAGTGGAAGCTACTGCCACAACAGGCATCATGTTTGAGCACAGGAATCCTTCAGAGGCTCTTCCCACCTCCACACTCTGCCACCAAAACAACTGAAAAATGAGGATTTTGTGTTCAGCACCCTGTGCCTGCCCACTGCAATGAAAAATTGTGGTCAGCCTCATCTGGTTCCTCCCATTAAGTTCCCTTAACTGGATTTCCTGCCTCGAGGGGATGAACATCCCACTCCCAGCCCTGCATATATGGATGGCTGCTATTTGTAGATGAGGATTTATAGCACTTGGACATAACAGAAAGTTGGAATGCTTTTAAATCACAGCAAAACTGGCATTGGGATACAACTGTGCCTTGTGCACGCCCCATAGGTTTATCAAACTATAAGTATTTCTGAGAGAAAGTGGCTTCTCTAAGTGTGGAAATGTAGCTTGGTATCTTCTCTCCCAAAATCCTAGGCTGAGGATCAAGGGATTCACCCAGTAGACACCCCAGTGGCACAGGGAGAGAGGAAAGGGAGGAAGCAACAAAGCCTAAACCAAAATGGTGGTACCTGATTAAGAGGCACATTTCTACAAGAATTCCTAATATTTCAATAATCAATAGCAGCATTTACTTTGTGCTTTGTGAGCTCACAAGACAGGTGAGGAGCTTTCCCAGCCTGGGTAAGGAACCATCCACTGCTGCCTGCTCCCAGCACACCTTATCCATCTGCAACTTGCAAAGTGTTGGGATTTTCCACAAGAGCATGGAGTGACAGGACAGGAGGTAATGGTTTTAAGCTGGAAGAGAGGAGATTTAGACTAGATATAAGGAATAAATTCTTTCCTGTGAGGATGGTGAGACATTGAAACAGAGAAGCTGTGGCTGCCCCATCCCTGGAAGTGTTCCAGGCCAGGTTGGATGGGGCTTGGAGCAACCTGGGCTGGTGGGAGGTGTCCCTGAACATGCAGAAGAGTTGGAACAAGATGATCTTTAAGGTCCCTTCCAACCCAAACCATTCTATGATTTTCTATCAAACATGGCTAAATGTCCCCTAGATGTAACCCAGCACCAGCTCCAGGTTTTTGCCCTACAAAATTAAATGCAGCATCTGAAAGGGACAGAAAATAGAGGGACATGCTTTTCCTCAGCACTGGAGTCCATCAAGCTGTACAGCTCTTCTCTGACAAGCCCTTGTTTCAAAGACCAAAAAAGTTCCAGGTTGGCTCCCCAGGTGCAGCTGTCCCCTGGGATGGTGCAGTTCACTCCTTATTTAATTAACTCCTTAATTAAAAAACATATGGAATCATAGAATCATAGAATCATAGAATCATAGAATCATAGAATTAGCCGGGTTGGAAGGGACCTCAGAGATCATCTAGTCCAACCCTTAATCAAAGCAGGGATAGCTTACTGGCCCTTCTGCTGAGGAGATGGGAGAAAAAAATAATCCCAACTCTTCCTCCAAGAAGCAGGGAAAGTAGCCTTGTCCTGGGATCCAAGCCATTGTGGATTACAACTCTTTGGAACAAGAACACCATTTTTTTTTTTTTTTCACAGTAATTTGCCTCTTCAATGGAATAAAAATTAAATCCAGCTGGAATGGCTTTTTAATTAAAATCATACTTTGCTTATCAGAGTGAGAACACTTAACTGATTACAAAAGAAACGTGGAAACCTCTGGCATCCTGTTCCCATTCTCCAGCCAGGCTGTGCAGCAAATTCACTCTGCTAAACCATGTGTAACCCTTTGGAGACCACCCCGCACAAGTGCTCCTCACCCTTTTTATAGATCAGAAAAAGTCATATAGGACATACAAAGTCTGTACAAAAAGGTGCATAAAAAAAAATCTGTCTGCTGATGAACCTGATGGAGTTTACTCTTGTTTTAATTTGCTGACTCTGGAAGATTTCCTACGGAAGCACAGCATGTCTACACATTTCATTTCAAGTTCCTGGCTGTGCTGGTGTTTCTATAGACAACTGGAAGGTCTCCCACTGTCTCAAAAATACCAAAGGGAAACCATACACCTGACCATTCCTAGCAGATATCCCTCAGCATCCCACTCGAATCCTTCAGGACCATTTTTTTCCACAAGCACTATCATCCAGGCTTGTTGAGAGAGTCAGGTTGAGAGGCTGGAGGCCTTTTCATACGATGACAACAAACCTCACAGGTCACAATATGGGCAGGGTTGGGTCACACAAGCTACACCACTCATCCACCTTGAGGTATTCCTTGAGGGAACATCTCGTGTGCCACAGCCTTTTGGCCTCAGGGAGAGCTGCTGTTGCCTGTGCTACAGTTGGGTTTGAGCCTTCCAGAGCTGCTCCCATAACAATTTTCATGAGCATTAAGCTCACAGTCAGCCCCTCAGATGCCACAGCACAGCAATGTCACCGGCAGTGAAGCTAAGCTGATTTATTCTGGCTGAGGATGCTGACTGCAGGGTAGGATTTTCCCAAGCACCACTATTAGTCAAATTCCTAGGGCTGAATGAATATGCGACTGAGTGCCTGCACGCTTTCATCTTTCTGGTTGCAGTTCCAGCTCCTGCTAGGGAAAAGGGATGTTCAGGCAGATGCTGGAACTGAGGTCCTGACCTCACGCTGTTTGTGTGGATGCTATGGGATTCTCCATCAGAGTTTCACTGTCCCAGGAACTCAGCTGCATTCTCCTCACAGACAGAAAAGAGAACAGATAGTACTTCATTTCAATTGGGAAAGTTGCTCAATGTGGAGCTCCAGCAAGACCAGTGCAGCCACAAGGATTAGAGAGGGTGGCACAACCATCTCCTGGACAAACCCAAGAACAGATAGGTTGATCTCTATGTGTCTCCCACATAAGGAAGAAAATGCAGTTTTGTTCTTGCAGATCCACTTGTCTTCTCCCTCCTGACACCCAGATGTGCTGTTTTCAATCACACCATTTAAATGCCACCCAATGCAGGAGAAGGTAACTTGGGGGGTTACTCACTGATGTACTCCATTGGAGACACCAAAACCCCAATCACATAGAATCATAGAATCATAGACTGGACTGGATTGGAAAGGAACTTCCAAGATCATCTAGTTCCAACCCCCCTGCATGGGCAGGGACACCTCCCACTCAGCCACCATCCAACCTCACCTTGAAGACTTCCAAGGAGAGGGCAGCCACAAATTCCTTGGGCAACTTGTGCCAGTGCTTCACCCTCCCTCACAGGAAAGAACTTTTTCCTAATGTCCAACCTCAATCTCCCCTCTTCAAGTTTTAACCCATTTCCCTTGTCCTCTCCCTACCCCCCCGTGTCCAAAGCCCTCCCCCAGCTTTCTTGTAGCCCCTTCAGATATTGGGAGGTTGCTCTGAGCTCACCTGGGAGCCTCCTCTTCTCCAGGCTGAACAACCCCAATCCCTCACAGCCTGGCTTCCCAGGGAGGTGCTCAGCCCTCTGAGCATTTGAGTGGCTCCTCTAGACACCTTCCAGGAGCTCTGTGTCCTTCTGATGTTGGGGACTCCAGAACTGGACACAGTGGTCAGGACTGTCTTAGATTCATAAATACCTTTCAGCTCCAGCCTTAGTGCAATATTTTATCTCTATTTATTTCTTCATCAATTAAATCTGCTGTTGTTGAAGTGTGTTAGAGATCCCCAGCCTCACAGTGAATTTGCTTCAAACTATGAAGTTGCGACCAAACAGCTTTCAAACTGAAACTCTTCCACTCTCTGTTCTGTGATCCAAGAGGTCATTTTCCCTTGAAAATGTGTCAGTCAGTCTTCCAACATGCTAATCAGGAAACTGAAATTTCCCTTCCATGAAGGAAGTGTATTTTTCTGATTTCCAGATTGGGTTTAGGCATGGAGTTGCAAAACCAACCCTAGAAGAAAGTTCATTTACAGAGCCTGGAACTCAACTAAGAGCTTCTCAGCTTCATCCTGTGCTTGAACCATTGCCTCTCTCCAGCTGCAGCTGAATTTATTGGTTCATCTCCTACTCATGCTTACCCCAGCAGACACTGTTCCTTGCCTGTACTTCTCCCCAGGCCATTCTGCAAGGGAAATAAGCATTTATTTTTAGGTGCACTGTACTCTGACTGGTTAGGCTCTCCTCCCAGGGTTGCAATATATGTTTAATACTTGTTTCCAGAGCTGGGAGCCCAGGAAGTTTGAGTGGTGAATTGGCAGAGAAGAAATAATTACAAAGCAGAGGGGCAGTAACCTGCCAAGCATTTTAATACCCTTTCTAGAAACAGAACTCTTGACTTTTCAGCAGTCCCATAGTGAGGAAGGAAACAAGCCCGAATCAAAGGCACGGTTGCTGGTTTATTATGATGATGTTTTCAGTTGCACAACAACAAATCCTGCCAGATCTGCAGCAGAGAGGGGAACAGGAGGAGAAATTTGCTGTTAGAGTGATATGCAGAGGGAAATAAAAAATGCTGGGAAATCATAGAATGGTTTGGGTTGGAAGGGACCTCAAAGATCATCTCGTTCCAGCCCCTCTTCATGGGCAGGGAGACTTCCCACCAGCCCAGGTTGCTCCAAGCCCCATCCAACCTGGCCTGGAACACTTCCAGGGATGGGGCAGCCACAGCTTCCTTGGACAACCTGTGCCAGGGTCTCACCACTCTCACAAGAAAGAATTTTTTCCTAGTGTCCAACCTAAATCTCCCCTCTTCAAGTTTTAAACCATGAAATGGTTTAAATTAAATTAAATGACAGATACAAGAGAGAAAATTGCAGCTGGGCTGCTCAGCATTCCCAGCAGGGGTTGTCCCTAGGAGTGCTACAGCTCTGGGATGCTTCTAGACAGCAGAGATCCAAGTGGGATCAGTAGTGCCAGTGAGTGACCTGCACAGGAGACTCAGCTCCAACCTGGGATTGTTCCACAACTGAGCTACCTAAAGGTTCCCAACCTCCTTGCAGCTGGAGTTTGTAACTGCTGCTCTCACATTTCTCTTGCACATTGCTCCTCCACAGAATTACAACCTCCTTCTCCCCCTCCATCACAGTCCTCAACACATTCCCAGGCAAATACCATGCTGGGATCACAGCTCCTGGATGGTCCCTGAGGCCACCTGGACTTTTTTTCCTTCTGCATCTCTTATTCCAAATGTGTGTGGAGCACATGAGGTGGCTTTCCTGTAGAAAACCACAACCTTTACTCAGTCCTTACTTAGTTTCACTTCCTCAACTGAATTTAGTGCTTCTGGAAGATGCTGCTTCAATAAATCCTGGTTTTGTTTTAGCTCCATGTAACAATAAGGTGTGGGGGAAAAAAGGGGAAAAAAAAATTGAACAAGCAACTAAACTTCAGCTTTATAGCTAGGTTTAAAAATATTTTCAGATGCTTATTAGTCCCTTAAGACGTTTCTGAGGCTCAGGTCAAGTAGACCCAAGGCACTAAGCTCCAATTTTTAATTTCCTTTCCATCTACAAAACCATGAGGACTTGGCTAACACAATTCAACCACCAGAGCTGTCTGGCTCTGGGAACAGCTTCCCAGTCACAGGAGCAAAGCAAAGAAGTGAACTTTTAAGAAGGGGAAAGGAAATATCCATCGGAATACAACAGGAGCCTGATTTTGGCAGAGACCTCAGGGAGACAGAAAGGTTGTTCCTGAATCGTGTTGCCAAGCCTGGAGGAGCCAAATGAAAACGAGGGCCAAGGTGGAAGTCAGAAATACACACACCAAGCCCATGGGTCTCTTCCTCAGGGTGTGTAAACTTCGTGACAGTTGGAGATCACACAATTCCAGAGGAACTTCAGGCTCTGAGTGACAGCCAGCCTGGTGTCTGCAGAAGAACCAGGCATCAAGAGGAATGGATCTTCAGAAAGTAGATGAACCTCACATCACAGTTTTATTAAGTGCTGTTACAGCCATGAGTCCTACTGATCTATGGGAAAGGTTATTTATTTTTATTAGACCAAGTAGAACAGCAAGAGAAAAAAAGGAAGGGGGAAAGGGGGAAAGGGGAGAAGGCAAAAAGGGAAACGGGTAAGGAGGGAAAAGGGGAGATGGGAGAGGGGGAGAGGGAAAGG
>JAAWXA010000060.1:619849-656797 GCA_038090715.1 Florisuga fusca | reverse complement strand
TCCTTCCCTCCTTCCTTCCCTCCTTCCTTCCCTCCTTCCTTCCCTCCTTCCTTCCCTCCTTCCTTCCCTCCTTCCCTTCAGCGAATCTGTATGTCCTCTCTCTGTGTCATTCTTGCTACAGAAAGAGAGAAAAGTTTAAGAAAAGAAAAGAAAACTTTACAAAAGGTGCAGGTCAGTGGCATGACCTTTCTGAATTTCTCATTTTGGAAGAAGGGCTCAAGACCACAATGCATTTTTTGATGCAAATGTGGAAATCCTTTCCCTCACCAGCATGATGAGGAGCATTTCATTTCATATTAAAGGCAATGCTCCTTGCAGCTCAAGAGGAACCACAGGTTTGCTTTATCCTGCAAACCCCAACAAGCCCCATAAATAAAGGTAACAATGAGAAAAACAGTATCTTTCCTCCTCCATTTTCTTCCTAAATCCTGCTAGATTTTCAAGCTCAGGCAGATGCAGATTTGTTGTCTCCACCTGCTGAGGAGAAAGAAACACAATCCTGATATTTGGGAGACCATGGAGATAGCTCCCTCATTCCAGGCTGTTCAACTTACTGACACAACCAGGAAAACTGCCAGTTAAAATACTAAAGTTAAATCCAGTCTGTAGCTCTTAACAAATCACTAAATCATTCACTTTTTGAAGATAACATGCAAAGGGTGAGAAAAAACAGTTTAGTGTCTCTTCCCCCTCCCCTTAAACTCTTTACTGAAAGATCTGTGGTTTGGTTGGCATCTAACTTTTTTTTTTTTGCATTTGACATGAAAACTCCCAGTCCTATCTCTTGTTTCTCATCTGCTAGTGGCTTCTAATTGCCTGTGTAAGAAGAGGGACAAGATGTTAATTACGTCAATTGCTTGTACAACAATTTGGACAGGCAGCAAGGCTCAGTTTGGATCATCAGATGACAGGGGAATGGCCGATTAGCCGGTCACTGCATCTTGCTGCTAATAATAGCCACTTTATGTTTGCTTATTTCATTTATTCATGCAGCCTGAACACTTCTAAGTAGCCTCTTAGAGACAGATTTCTCCTGGCGAGGGGTGAGGGGAGGTGGGGAAAGGTATAGGCAGATGTTGCTCTTAATTTTTTTTAATTTTTTTTTTTCCCCGGTTTCTTTGCAGAGAGAGAATCTGAAGGTTTTGTGTCTCGTGACAGGGTTTTTGACAGGGAAAGTCTCCATCATTTTCAAATGGTCTGTTTTGCCCAGGGGACTGAGCATGGTGCCCAGGAGCAGCTTTTGTGTTTGATTTGAACCCAACTCCTGCTCATTTCATCCCATGCCCCCAAATCTCCCACTGTTGGTGAACACTCACTCCCTTCTCCACGTGATTTAAGATTTTTTTGTACCAGTGCCTCTTTTGCAGGCTGACAAGTCCTGTTCTCTCTGTGCCATACCTTGGACATCCTTTTTGCCCTCTTCTGCATCCATTCTTGTCCCTCTATATCCTCTCTGGGGCAAGGATGACAGCCAGAAGGATTCAAAACCTTGGTGCACTGTGGTTTTATGGAATCACAGAATTATCAGAGCTAGAAGGGACCTCTAGAGATCATTTAGTCCAACTCTCCCACTAAAGCAGGATCACCCAGAGCACATTACACAGAACTGCACCCAGGTGGGTTTTGAATATCTCCAGAGAAGGGGACTCCACAGCCTCCTGGGGCAGCCTGTGCCAGTGCTTTGTCACCCTCATAGTAAAGAAGTTTTTTCTTATTTTTAAATGGAACTTCCTATGTTCCAGCTTGTGCCTGTTGCTCCTCATACTGTCACTGAGCTATTGAGAAGATCCTGGCTCCATCTTCCTTGCACCCCTCCTTTAGATACTGGTAGACATTAATACAGCCTCCCCAAATCCTTCTTTGCTCCAGGCTAAAGATTCGCAGCTCTCACAGCCTTCCCTCATAAAAGAGATGCTCCAGTCTCCCAGTCACCTTTGTTGCCTTCCAGTTTATGGAGTGGTATATTGATGACCATGGTTTAAACCTTTATTTTTTGAGTGGGTGAGGACAGGAACATTCCTAAGCATTAAGCTGAGTTACAGATGTAACATAATACTGAGGTGCATTTCCCCTAAAGGATGGTTCTGTTTTCAGCTTATCTCTGTGTCAATCAATTAGATATTTTGTGGGTGGTTTTGCTCAAATGTTTCACCTTTACTTAAACTACACTGAAGTTCAGCTTCCATTTGCTCTGCTGCTGGGAGGCAGGTGCTGATCCCACTGTCTTCCCATTCAATAAATCCCTGCAAAAGGTGTTGCTAGGCTTCAGGACAGCAATGTGAAGCTGGCAGGGTAGTGGTTGGTATCGAACAGTTTCTCTTCTGGTATATTGATGTAATAGACTAAAAAGCATTTTTTTTTTTCTCATCTCAGCCATGAACCATCACTTTGTGGCCTCAAGGGGAGGTTTAGATTGGATGTTAGGAAGAATTGTTTTCATTGAAAGGGTTATCAAACATCAGAAAAGGTTACCAGTCGTCAGGCTGCCCAGGGCAGTGGTGGAGCCACCCTCCCTGGAGGTATTTAAGAGTCTTAGGCATAGTGCTTAGGGATATGGCTTAGTTAAGGTCCTGTCTTGTCAATGGTGGGGCTTAATGATCTTGAAAGTCTTTTCCAACTGAGGTAATTCTGTGACTCTGTGAACAATTCAAGAAAATCTTAATTTAATTCTTCTTCACATCGGTTGCAGCACAGTTACTCCAGTGATCACTGTCTTGGGCTCGTGTATCTTCCCTTTGGCTACCTTACCTCATTATCATTATTTAAATCTTTTACTTAAAGATAATTAACATCTGAACTGAGGCATTGTAAAATGGTTTATCTTTCTGGCTATTGCTTGAGAAATAACAGACAAATATTAGAAATTGTGGTGGAGGGTAATCGTGGAGGTAAATAAAAGCAACTGGGCTGTTTCCTGTCTGGTTTTTTCCTCTCTGCCCCTGGCAATCAGAAATACAAAGACTATAAACAGTAGTGTCTAGGAGGACAATATTTGAGAGCTGATTCATGCAACAGTTCACTGAAGGCTGGATTTGCTGTTCCGTGCCCCTGGGGTTCCGTTTCCCCATTTATCTTTCTCTCCAAACCCAACACAGTGCATCTGTTCCACTTTCCACTTGGTGACTTTGTTTAAAGAAGGTAATCCCATCACACGCTGTAAACAAACTGTGAAATATATTTCTGTGTAATATTTGTGTTGGGATTAGAGGCAAAAGAACATTTGCTGTGTTGCTTTGCAAACATGACAATTACATCCACCGATAGGACTTCATCAGTTGCAAAATGTTGCATAAAAAATTGGTGATTTCCTTCATTTCAAGCCTCCTTATTTATTAATCAGTAGAGGAAGACTTTCAGGATCAGTGGATCTAAGGTGATTTTTTTTTTTTTTTTAATTCCAGCTCTCACCCTGGGTTTCTTTTTGTAGATCTCTCTTGATTTATCCCCCTGAGTGTATCAGCTCAGGTTTAACCATCACTGTTCCACTGCAACACAGAGAGATGTCTCAAGTTACTTCAAATATTTATCCACTGGAATCTCCTACTCCAAGCTCCTAATAAATCTATGAACCTAGCAGCCTACATTTTCAAAATGAAGTCCTGTTGATCTTGAATATCTATCTGTGGATATAATTTCTGCCCAGAAGTGCAAGTATCCACAGATACAGTGACTGATCAGATCCAGTGGTGGATCACACCCGCCTTGTTTCTAACCATGATGGGACACTTAGTCA
This sequence comes from Florisuga fusca, assembly GCA_038090715.1. Lineage (NCBI taxonomy): Eukaryota > Metazoa > Chordata > Aves > Apodiformes > Trochilidae > Florisuga > Florisuga fusca. The sequence continues at coordinate 653,064 of JAAWXA010000060.1, read as the reverse complement.
AAGTTACTTTCCAATTCTTTAATTGCAACAAGTGACATCTTAATACCTTCTTTCCATCAGAGCAGAAACCAGCCCACAGAGCAGCAACCAGGAGAGGAGAATGTGAAATACTTTATTCTCCAATTTATTAATGAATTTTGCCAGGTGACATTTAAATTTAAGCAATTCCACGAGGTGTTGGGTGACAACGGTTGGACTTGATGATCTTAAAAGTCTTTTGAATTGTCTTTTGAAGTTGTTCTATGATTCTAAAATGCTAAAGGACTCCTCAGGAGGAAAAAGTGGGTAGCAGAAGGCAACGGCTGCTAGTTGAGAGCATGAAAATTTGGAAGAAGGATGAGACCTGCAGCTCAGGTTGCAATTATGCCTTCATCAATCTTTTATAAGGCTAATGAATAGATAGAGTTTATTTATGTGTGTGTTTAGAATTTAAATGTTGTCACCTGAGTAGATTTTATCTAATCTATCTTTCATCCTTTGGGGTGAAGTGACTTGTGCCCAGGACTCTGCTGATGGCAGTGACTGAATCTCTACTGACCAAAGGGGTCTCTCATGACAAGCAGGAGATGAAGGCTTCTAGTGGAGGGCCACAAAAATGAACCAGGGGCTGGAGCTCCTCTGCTGTGAGGATGGTCTAAGAGATTTGGGATCATTCAGCCTGGAGAAAACCCCAGGGGAACCTGAGAGCTGCCTTCCATCACCTGAAGGGAACCTACAGGAAGGTTGGAGAGGGACTTTTCATAAGTGTCCAGTGATAGGACAATGGGAAATGGTTTTAAACTGGAGGAGAATATGGATCTGAGGAAGAAGTTCTTCAGTAGAAGCATAGTGAGACTTTGGAACAGATTGCCCAGAGAAGTTGTGGCTTCCCCCTCCCTGGAGGTGACCAAGGCCAGGTTGGATGAGCAGCTTGTCTGGATGAGAGGTGTCCCTGCCCATGACAAGGAGGTTGGAGTAGATAGTTTTTAAGGTCCCTTTTGACCTAAGCCATTTTATGGTTCTGTGATTCTATGACCTCTACAGTCACCACCTGAGGTCAGCTCATATCTCTAAAACCTCTTTGCTGAATTATTTTCTTGGCAGATGGAAATAGCTGGTGAGGTGCCATTCAGTCTAGCTTCAACATCCAACCAAACCTGAATTATCTCTGCCCTCACCATTTACAATTCTGATTACCCTGTACCAAGCCCAGCAAGAAGTTTAAAATATCAAGGCCATGGTACTTCAACAAAAAATATTTCATGTATGTACAGGGACATAATATGTTATGGTGCAAAAGCTTTCAAAAGTGATCAAAGATAAACAAGGGGCTAAGACTGAAACAATCTGTCTAATGTGTCTGTATACACTTGTCAGCTTTATGAACAGTCCATGAAATATATATATTGTGACCCACTTTTAGAGCTTACATGTAACTATCAAAACCAGAGAAGTTAAAACAACTGAAACACACACCAGTTGTTCCAGTAAGTGAGTGATGAGACCGAACACAGCAAAACCACCTTTGATTTGGGGGTTCCACCACTGCAATTGCACAAGTCAAAAATAGTGGGATAGGCCAGATTTTCAGCTTGTGTAATTCAGTTGTATTTTATTATGTTGTGTTTTATTTAATTTTATTTTATTGTAATCATATCCATGGAATTTTCTTGGGAGTCTTCCCCACCTGGAGTTCTAATTCTCTGAACACAGATCTTACATACTTTTTATTCAAGAAGTTTTGGGGTTTTTTTCAGGATGAAGAATACACAAAGAGGGTGTTCTCCTTTCAGAAGTTGTGAGATTTGAGCAGCACTAACCACACTTTGGCTAGAAGCACTGCAGGCATAAGAACAGGTGCAATAGGTCCTCTAGCCTCAGTGTTTCTTGAGGTCCTCAACAAATCACTTTATTTATTCACTTTTTATTTATTTATTCTTTTATATTATTTTAAATTTTAAATATTTGCATTTAGTTGTTATTTATATTTATTTATTTATTCACTTTTTGTGTGTGTGTGAGTAGAACAAAGGAGGTAACTCTTCGGATCTCAGTATATGAAATCATGAAGGAAAAAGACACAGAAAAATCTTTGAACAAGACAAAACACCAGTTTATGCACAAAGCCAGAAAACAAAACAAAACAAAACAAAACCCCTAATTTTTCCCCCAAGAAAAAGCTGTTTTTTTGAGAATGTGGCCTCTCTATTCTCCTATTCCAATTCTGATCCTAATTTGAAATACCTCCTCTGTTGACCACCTTGCCTCCACTTATCATCTGCTTTGAATTCTCCCCAAGTATCAGCACCTTGCTTGAGAAGTAGATGTCAACCAAAAAGGTTCATAGAATTCCAGGTTAGAAGGGACCTCCAAGATCTCCTGCTTGAATCTTTTTGGCAAAAAGAACCTTCAGCCATGGAGACCACTGTCCATGGAGCAGAAATATTCTTCCTGACTCTGAGGCTGATCATCCAGAGCACTGCTATGGCATTGCAAAGGGTTGAGAGAAGAGCTGCAAGAGCAAGGGAGTTTTGGAAAACTCCTTTCTCTTTTCCAGTGAATGATGGTTTTGTGACCTGGAGGTGAATGGAGCCTCAAGAGATATCCAGCAAACCAAATGTCTGTGCAAGGTGAGTTGGATTGCTCTCCATCTCTCCATGGACTGCTATGGATCCTTCAGGCATCTTTGTGGCAACACTGAGATTCAGGTGCCCAGATTGAGAGCTGAATCCCACCCAAGGATTTTTGTGGCTCCGTATATGATGAGATTCAGAAGAACAGCTCTTGATGGTCCCTGTTCATCTCCTAGCTATGTCTCTGCTGTTCAGTGAAGCACAGAGACTTCTGAGCTATCTGCCTTTTTGGTACAACAGCACAGCTGGAACACAGGAAGTTCCATTTAAATATAAGAAAAACACTTTTTTCACGATGAGGATGACAAAGCAATGGGTGCCCAGGGAGGCTGTGGAGCCCCCTTCTCTGAAGATATTCAAAACCCACATGGATTCAGTCCTGTGTAATGTGTTCTGGGTGATCCTGCTTTAGTGGGAGAGTTGGACTAAATGATCTCTAGAGGTCCCTTCCAACTCTGATAATTCTGTGATCCTGTGTGGTGTGTGCAGAGCCAGGATGTTTCTTGGAGAAATCTAAAGCAAACTCACCACCATCCATTAGGGCTAAAAGCTCAGGTCTTCTTCACTTTCTGTCTCTAGCTGTCCCCATGACTTACTCAGTGGAGTTCTAGAAATTTCCACCTCTCCAGAGGCACCTTATGAAGCTCTGAGAGCAGCAGAGTTGGATAAGGGCAGGAGTGGAAAATTTTGATTGAAAGGGTCTACTTGGTACAGACTCCAATCTTGTCCTTGGTCTCTGGTCAAGGGCAAAGTGTCCAGTTCCTGTAGCTCACCTCACTCTGTAAGCTAGAGATAGTAATAATTACCTACCAAACTCCCAGGAGAGTTAAGGATTAATTGCTCCACAGTACTCAACATTTATTTTCACACAATAAATGCTACTGGGAGTAGAAAAAAAAGCTTTGCAATTACTATTACATACCCACAGGGGACCATCTACTCATGAAGTACTTGTATAAAACAGTTTTATTAAAAATAATTTTTTTAAAAAAATGTTATGTTTTAATTAATTTACATTTGGAAAAAAAAAAAAAAGAAAACTCCTCAGGCACAGGAAGAACAAACATACAAACAAGCAAACAAACAAACAAGAACTTTCTCTGAATTGATGGCAAACTACCTGAACTCCAATACTGCTGGAACTCGAAGGAATTAAGGTGAGTGGAAAACTGCATTATTAAACCAGCCTGATTTACACAGGGAACATGGAAAAACTGCTCCAGGGTACCTGATGTGCTAAAGACTCAGGGAAGACAGGGTGCTTGCCTCTCTCTCCCTGCTTTCCCCTTGGAGCTTGGCAGAGCTCAGAAATAGAGAGGAGGCAGTAGTGGCAGCATGATGTGCACAGAGAGGTGATAAGCAGAATACCTGGCATCACTGCAACCCAATTGCTTAACCCAACGTGCCCAGAGGATGTAGGTTTATTCCCAGGTTGTGGCCACCACAAGGAAACATTTTGCCTTCCCAAAGGAAAGTCTGGCAGCAGAAGCCACCCAGAGCAGAGCGGCCAAGGCACTGGTTGGCACCAGAGATTATATGAGCTAAAAGCTTGGGCTAAAACATGATGCTTGAGAAACTGAGATAAAGGCTCCACGTCATCAGCAGAGGATGTGACAGAGCTGATGTTTCTGTGAAGGAGGCAGGAAATGGAACCTTTCACACAGGTTGGTTAAATGCATCACAGAGCTGCTCCGTACAGAGAGAATTTGCTGCTGGTGTAGGTAGATCAAGCCCCAAACTCTTTCTGATTGGGTGATGAAAAACTTTGGGGCTAATGTCAGTGATGGAATCAAGGAATCATTTTGCTTGGAAAAGACTTTTAAGATCATTGAATCCAACAGTTAACCCAACACCACTAAATCATGTCCCTCAGCACCATATCTACATGGCTTGGAAATCGCTTCAGGGGTGGATTGGATGGGAGGATTTCTTCACTACTTCCCTGGGCATCCTGTTCCAGGGCCTGACAAACCTTTCAGTGAAGGAATTGTTCCTAATATTCAACCTAAACCTCCCCTGGTGCAACTTGAGGCCATTTCCCCTTGTCCTACCACTTATTGCTTGGGAGAAGAGACCAACCCTCACCCTGCCATAACCTCCTTTCACATTGTTGTAGAGAGCAAGAAGGTCTCCCCTCATCCTCCTTTTCTCCAGGCTTTTATCAACCTCAGTTCCCTCATCTTCTTCTTGTAAGACTTGTGCTCCACACCCTTCCCCAGTTCCTGTGTCCTTTTCATCTGTGTTGGAGCCACTGGCCCCAGCAGCCTTGGGCTACCTGAAGACATCAGTTGGGCAAATGGCACAGAGTCTCCCAGGAGCTGGGATTGGACAATGGAGAATAAGAAGAGAGGAATACAGCCCCTCTCACCCCCCAAAAACTGAGGGGTCTTTTTTCAGGTAGGAAACCACCTGAGTCTGAAACTTGCTGCCTGCCTATCATCCATCTCAGAAATCTTGTTGTTTCCAAAGAAAAATATTAAATCCAAGTGGTTAGTGTGAAGGTACCTGCCTGCTTGGAGGACTCTCCCAGGAGCTTACTGTCTCACACCCTAAGCAAACCAATAAAAAATTAATTTGAGCAGACCTCTGGGCTGTTTGTTTGGGGTTTTTCTGGCAGTTGATGGACATTCTTTGTAAAAGTATTGATTTTTCTCCCATTTGTTTAGCTGGGATATCTCTTGTTTTCAACTCAAACCTGTTATTCAAAATCCTTCTTGCAGCTCAGAAATGCAAAGAGCTTTGCTTCTCCCTTTTAGCTCAGAGCTGTAATCTCTTGGAGACAAAGACTTCAACCAGGCTGAGGGGTCTTCCTCCATCCCTCCTTATTATGAATCAGATATTAAAGACTTACTGCCTGCTGCAGATGAGCTCTCTCTGTTGAGATGCTGAGTTGAGGATTTATGCTGCCTGCTTGATTCCCTCATCTGATGCATTTCTTCAATGTCTGCTGCCTCCAGGATATATTTGTGCAAGCAAATTAAGCATCCTTATTACATGTTAGCAAAACATTACATCTGCTAATGGAGAGAACTGCCATATTCTAAGCCCCTTCAATGCATATGAAAAATAAAAAAGTTCCAATGGGAATAACAGTTCGTTGTCTTGGATGGATGCTGTCTGGGAAGAATTTGACATAAATGTAATTTTCCAGACCATTTTGTTTGGTTTTTTTTTTTTTTTTCCAGAAGACTCTTTTTTTCCTTGTAAGCAGAAAATAGTTTCATGCCCCAAACTTGCCAGTCTGAATATACAAAACAAGGAAATCCTCTTCTAATCCAGGAGTATACAGACTAAATCTTGTTAGATTTAACTGGACTGACATGAACAGATTTTCCATGGTTCCTGTAATTTTTTTGTCAGTGTAAATGTCCATGACAAAATAATATCCCATATGCAGTCATGCCCCCAGAGATGTCCCAATTGTTTGGCATTACTTTGATGCCTGGAAAATGCAACCATCTCCAGGATGTTTGGCACTGTTTGTTTTGGGTTTTTTTTTTTAGGAAAAAGATATTTAAATTTTGGATGCTGCTGTAGCCATCTAGAAAATACCAGCCATATAAAGATTTGTTTCCCATGGAGAGCTAAAGAAGATGACATAATATATGTTGAGAGAAGTGAAACATCAGGCTCCAGAGCTTCTGAATTAAGACAAAGGCATTGAATTCATTAAACTTTTATGATGTGTAGACTCTGTGCTAATGTCTCCTGTATTACCTAGTGACTCTGAAAGGGATTTCATAGAGAGATTACTGAACTTTTTTCAGAAGAGTTTGATCCTGAATTTTGCCTCCTATTGCCATACCTTGGAGTGGCTCCCCATGCATCAAGGGCTTGGTGATACATGGGAGGTGATGCCCAGGGAGGTTCACTAAAGTTCAGCAGAGCTGTATTTATTTACTCCAAAAACAATATAAAAAGACCCTTGGCACTTATAACATCAATCTTTTCCCTAAAGGCTACCTTGTCTCTCTACTTACACTCATTCTTCTGTGCTTTAAGACTGTCCACCTCTTGGGTTTTAAACCCAAGAGCAGACCACTTTTCCATGCTACTGTTGCACATTTTGGTCAGCAAACAAGTACTTTGGCTCCAAGTAGTGAAGAGCAATCACTCATGTTCCACAATTCCATGCAGGGTGGGAGTGACATCCATGGACTGGTTCATTTCAGGCCAGAGGGAGCCTGAAAACAGAGCTGTATACTTTTGGCAAAGGAACAAATATTCCACTGCAAACATGGAGAACAACCTCAAGCATTCAGGGATAGGCTCATGGGAAATTTTGCTCCCAGGTACCCAAATTTTGGGTCACAGGTAATGCAGGGGACCAACCTTTTTAAACATAAACCTCTGCTGACCCCACTGAGATCCTTCTATCTTCAGGCACCCACAGCACACAGGATTCCCATGAGAAAATGGGGTCGATGGATGGGTTGTTTTTTTTTTTTTTTCATACAAAATGACCCATTGACAAGAGCAGCCAGGCTTGGAAATTTTAACTATCTTTTCTTTCTTTCTTGCCACTGTGAGGGTGAATTCAAAGGCAGCCATATCTCATAGTGTTTGGGGAGGTGAGTGGGTTGTGCTCACTCTGCAGTGAGTCAGCCTCATCTTGTTGAACTGCAGCTTATCAATTTTCATTTGTTTATGTGTGTGTTTTCCAGGCATAGCTGATCGATGATGCACACAGCTCTGGAAATTTCACTGCCATCAAGACTCCACAATTTCCATCAAAGTTTTTCAGCAGGCTGCGTGGAGACCCCAGGACACGGCGTCAGATATGCAGATGAAATTTGCAGCTCTCAAGGTGTTCTGATTTACCCATTTGTAAGTCCGTGCCCAGGTCAAACTGAAGTTCCCTGCATCCCAAGGATGGCTATGAAAAATGAGACTCTAATCAGCTCTAAAATGGAATCCAGTCTTCCAATGTGCTTACAAGTGAGGAAATGATTGTAATTTTAAACAATGGGAAGCTAAAAAGGAAACTCTTAATTGAGGGTTAAAATCAGCTAAGTCTTAATTTAAAGAAATTATCCACAGCAAGGGGGAAAAAAAAAAACAACATAGGCTTGCTCTAAATTTTGGTTACTCAATCCTATGGAATCTGGTGGGGTTTTAGTAAGGGCTTACAGCTAAATGTCTGTTTAAACCATTTCCTGCGCAGGAATTTACTCAAGACTTTCCTGAGCTGCTTCAAAAATGTCCCAGGTCGGAAGAATTGGATATCAGGGCAATCAGTCAGGCCCAGACAAGAGTCAAACATAATACAAAGAGTTAGATATCAGTACTGGCTCTCTCCCATCAGCACTCTGCTGCCAGTGAATGCCACCCTCAGAAACCACAGCTGAGCTGAGGCTGCCAAATACACCCTGCAAAGGAGATGGTTGGTTCTGACACTTCAGTGCAAGCTGGGTGAAATGTTACAACCCAAGAACACAAGCCAGCAGTGTGCCCAGGTGGCCCCAAACACCAATAGCATCCTGGCTTGGATCAGGAATTGTGTGGCCAGCAGGATCAGGGATGTGGTTCTCCCCCTGGACTCCACACTGGTGAGACCTCACCTGGAGTCCTGTGTCCAGGTCTGGTTCACTCACTTCAAGAAGGAGATTTTGGTGCTGGAGTGGGTCCAGAGGAGAGCAATGAGGATGTGAAGGGACCAGGGGGAAAGTCTTATGAGGTGGGGGTGTTCAGCCTGGAGAAGAGGAGGCTGAGGGGAGACCTCATCACTCTCTATCACTCTCCTGAAAGGAGGTTGGAGCCAGGGGGGGGTCGGGCTCTGCTCCCAGGAAATGAGTGACAGGAGAGGACATGGCCTGAAGCTGCCCCAGGGGAGGTTTAGGTTGGATATCAGGAAGCACTTCCTCATGGAGAGGGTGATCAGGGATTGGGATGGAGTGCCCAGGGAAGTGGCGGAGTCCCCATCCCTGGAGGTGTTTAAGGAAAGGTTGGATGTGGCACTGAGTGCCATGGTCTGGCTGATGTGGTGGGGTTAGGTCATGGGATGGACCTGATGATCTCAGAGGTTCTTTCCAACCTCAATAATTCTGTGAGAAGAAGGGGGCCTACAAGAAGGCTGGAAATGGACTGTTTGCAAGGGCCTGGAGTGATAGGATGAGGGGCAATGGTTTGAAATTAGAGAACAGCAGATTTAGACTTTATGTCAGGAAAAAATTCTTTACTATGAGGGCAATGGAAAAATGGCACAGGTTGCCCAGGGAGATAGTTGAGGCCTCATCCCTGGAGATGTTCAAGGTGAGGCTTGAGGAGGCTCTGAGCACCCTGATCTGGGTGAGGGTGTCCCTGCTGACTGCAGGGGGCTGGGCTAGGTAGAGACCTTTAGAGGTCCCTTCCAACCCAAGTGATTCCATGATTCTATAACTCCTCTGATATCCTCCCTGCAGTGACGGTCCTTCTAAAAGCCATAAAGCTGAGCCTTCCCTGAAGCACTCCCCAGCAGGATGAGTTTCACTGCAGGGAAATCTCAGTGCCACTCACCACATTCATTGCCAGGGAGTCTCTCCATGGTGGGGATCCTCAGGGGTGGTCAGGGTAGGAAAACTCAACCCTGGGAATACTCTACACCAGCTGCGCTTTTCACGCTGTGCAAGGTTTGGTCTGTTCCTGGAGAGCAAAAGAGCCCTGCCATAAAAGTCAGTATTTACATGTGTTTCTGTAATTGTGGCCACAAAGAGAAGCACACTCCCTGGCAAAAGCCAGCCTGTAAACAATAAAGTGTTATCACAAAGCACCACAGTTTGCATCTTTAGGTCATCTTCCGGCTTCACTGGAGCCACTGTGTCTTCTGTACATAAAAAAAGAGCGTTGCTCCCTTATACAACCTCTTTGTTGGGCTTTCTGGGTGGCATTTGTTTGCTTAAACATAGGCAGACAGTGTTATTTGAGATGTCCCATTGTAGCTACGTGAGTGTGGCAAACACCATACAGGATCTACAGGGTTTGCAATACATCCAGTATTTTTCTGGCTAGGCAGCTAAGGAAGGACAAGATATGGGAATCATGTCAGAAGTGCTGTTGTTTCAAACAGTGGCTGCAGTTCTTGAGCTACAGAGCATCGTGTTAAAGATGGTCAGATGTCTCCCCAGGCTTTTAACAAGCACTGGGAGTTTAATTATTTCAGTCCATGGAAGGATTTAGCTCATCCTGACACAGAAACAAGCCAGAGAAATCCCCTTCAAAAAACCCCTTATCTCTGGCCTTCAATAGTAAGACAGCTCTAGGTTGACAAGTTTGGGTGCAGAAGCCTAGACCATAGAGCTGGGTGACATAAAATTCACAGGGATTCAGGGTTTTCTTGCCTCCAGCTGTGATGATGTTAACAGAAAGCACACGTGGGACCCACTCTTCTTGGCCACAGTGTAGATCTTCCTCCTTAGCAATGCTCTCATCTGGGAGTGCTTGGCCATGGCTAGTGATATCTCCTCCAGATGTACCCTGTGCTCTGGTTTTGGCTCTATTTTGGTCACTGCAGGCATTAAAATCGTGGACTCAGTGGAAATATTGATGCTGAAACGCTCCCAGCCACTGATTTGTTGAGGGTTTAATTCAAAGAGACAGCACAGGCTGTGAACCAGGACCCTCAACTCAAACCTGGTGCAGTTCTTCAATCCAGTTCTTTCATCAAGCTGACACGTCTCCTCTGTATCCTTTCCATTTACTTAGTTTTTAGGCTTATTTGTCCAATCTATAAAGTCGAAAAGTGCAATGATTATACAAACAATAGCAACCCGAGTCAAAATTATCTGCTTGGACTGACTCCTGCTTTGAGTTGGGAAACAGGGAAACAGTGACCTCTGGGCTTCTTCAAAGGATGGCCACCAGCTGGAGATCCACTGCTACGAGCATGATTTTTTGAGGTTTTGGGACATAATTAAAAAGGATAAATTACCTTAAAAACTGTAGATACATTTGTGCAACTCTTTTTAATGCATTCATTTCTGAGGCCTATCAAATTTAGTAATTTCTCTGTTTTTAAAGAAAGGAAAAAACAGAATCAGATAGTTAAAACCCCATGATTTTCATTAGAAGAACTGAAAAAATTCATTTTCTTACCTAGCCAGGGGTGGAGAACCTTTTCTTTTCAGGCACATGAACTTTGCATGCACTGCAGTGAGCTCTGTGTGACAAAACACTTTGGCTACGCCCTTGTGACTTCCAGGTTTGCTGCTTGACATTGTCACAAGGTTTGTCTGCTCAGGGCTCCATTTCTGGCTCCTGGGATGATTCATGTGGCAGGCAGGGAGTGCCAGGACTCTGCTCTCCCAGGCAATCCCACCAGGCTGGCTTCCAGCACTGCAGAGAAATCTCAAGACCTTTGTGTTTGCAGAAAGGGAAAGGGTTTAAGGGAAGCCCAATCTGGAATTCAGGAGGTGTCTTGGCTGTCATGGAGGCATCACCAACATTCAAATGTTGGGTCTAATTAGAACACTATTTATATCCTCAGGCAATTATTCATGAGTGTGCCACATTGATAAGGCAGATCAACAGACAAAAAGATTGATTGCAGTAGAGGTACCAGGTAAAACTCACAGCAGCAGTATGAGAAATGAATCCAAAGTAAACTCCAAACTTCTGGTCAGACTTAAGGGAGCAACTCAAGAATTGGTTGTATTTTTCCACAATGAGCTAAAAACAGCTCCTGGAGGATGAGCATCCTGGCTTGTGCCAGCACCAGTGTGGCCAGCAGGACCAGGGCAGGAATCATCCCCCTGTGCTGGATACTGCTGAGGCTGCACCTCAAATCCTGGGTTTGGTTTTGGGCCCATCACAACAAGAAGGACATTGAGGAGCTGGAGTGTGTCCAGAGAAGGACAAGGTAGCTGGGTAGGGGTCTTGGAGCATCTTATGAAGAGCATCTGAGGGAACTGAGTGTTTAACCTGGAGAAAAAGAGGCTGAGTGGAGACTTTTTCTACAACTCCCTGAAAGGAGATTGGGATGAGGGGGGAGGTTGGTCTCCTCTCCCAAGTAATAAGCAATAAGACAAGAGGAAATAGGCTCAAGTTGTGCCAGGTGAGGCTTAGATTGGGTGCTAAGAACAATTTCTTCACTGAAAGGGCTGTCAGGCTCTGACACAGGCTGTTCTGGGTGTTGTGGAGTTCCCATCCCCAGAGGGATTTCAAAGCCACCTGGATGTGGTTTCGAGGAAGGTGGTTTAGTGTAGGATTTGGCAGTGGTGCTTTAGCAATTAAACTTGATATCTTATAGTCTTTTCCAATCAAAATTATTCTATGTGCCTGTTTTGATCTGAACACAATAGACCATGATCTCCCTTGGCTGAGAAGGATTTTTTTTTCTTCTAAGAAGTACAGAATAGAGACATTCAAAGCCTGCCTAGACACATTCCTGTGTGACCTGCACTAGGTGATCCTGCTCTGGCAGGGGACTTGGACTTGATGATGTTTTGAGGTCTCTTCCAACCCCTAACATTCTGTGATTACATACACTCTCCAAAGCTACTTTGGGCAGTGGCTTTAGGTCTCTACAATGGAATGAAAACATGAGGGAAGCATGATGCTCCTGATAACTTATTAATCCATAAACAAATTGGCTGATTAACTTGAGCACATCCCCACAACGATGTGATTAATTTACTTGTTGTACCATACCTGCTCTGCCTCACTTGTGAATATCTCTGTTCAGATTTTGAAACTTTTGTAATAAGATTTTTGAATTTACCATTTCAAAACATCAACGGGAGCTGTCTCCAATCTGTGAACAGAGGTATCCACCTACAAAGTCAGCACTTTGGTAGTAATTCGGTGACAATTCTCTGTAATAGCAATCTGGCATGCTGCAATTTCTTTAGCTGTAGATACATTCAAAGCCACGAGTCCTGGAGCTGTGCAGAACCATTTACCATGTGAGTATTTGGAGAGTTATGAGACATAACCAATCATATTTAATTCACATCAATCTCCAGTGAAGACATTGAAATCATAAGGGGGATGAATCTCAGTCAGATGTGGTAGAGAAGTGGAATAAATTGCAAAAATAAAACCAGTTTTTCATCAAAACCTCTATAAAAATCAGTCTTCCACTTCAGAACATAGCCCAAAGGCTTGAAGCTCAACGAAATTACTCAAATGCAAAAAGAATGTTTAATTACATGCTCATTTGGGAGGAGAAATGTAAGACTGTGTCCCTAGATTCATTTTTTCAGGCTAATTTGATGGTCTTTGTATTGAACATTCTCTTTTGATGCTGGGCTTTAAAAAAAAACAATATCCAGCGTGAAAATTTGTGAAGAAGGCTCTGTTTCAATTACAGCTGTCTGAGTAAAATTTAAATAAGCTACTACCCTACTGCATCAAATTGTGATCTATCAGATCCTGTAGGCTGTCTTTGATAGTGACAAGCATGTGGCAGACCCTTGGAGTTACTGGCAACCTGATGCAAGATCTGCCCTGAGCTGAAGCATGGAGCCAGTCGGCTGCTCATGTCCTGAGTGTGCATTTTCTCCATGGAGCCACCTGATGGACATGGTCTCAGGTCTCACAGAAAAGATAAAACCCATCATAACAGTCCACTAGTGGGGAATGAGCTTTTTTAATGCCACGTTTCTTGCTGGGTTGCAAATGACTGTGTGGAATCTTTCTTCCAGTGAGACCTCAAATGCAAGGAAGAGTTGGCTGATCTGCTGGGATCAATGCCTGATGTGTGGGATTTTTCAGGTCTGGGCAGAGATCATCATTCCACACTCTAAGGATACTGAGTATGATTTGTAGGACTCAATACAGCCACACAATCAGTCAGACTGATGGGGACTATCACCATAATCTCTTTCCCTTTATTTCCCCCACCTTTCAAAGAAAGAGAATCCACCTGGGGAAGGACAAAGCACTGTGGATGGGTGTGGGGAAATCTCATGGATCAATAGTCTGGGAACATTCTGGCTGGTAGCTGCCCTGCTGAACACAGCCTGGAGGTTATGCTGTGTCACTCACCTTGTTTGCATGAGTCTCTGGGCCCCTGACAATTTTGTTAGCCCTTTCCCCAATCCTTTTTATTTTCTTCACATCCTTCTTGAGCTAAAAGGGGTGGGGGAGAACAAAAGTGCTTACAAGGTATCAGGGGTGACCTCACCAGTGCTGAACTGGGGAAGGACAACAGCTTGACTTGATCTACAGGACACACTGACCCTTGTGAGTGTTGATCTGGGCTTTGCCTTAATCCCAGTTGGAGCACATTGTTGGTTTATATACACGTAGGAGTCATCAGGCTGCTCTGGGTACTATATCTCACTCCATATCCAAAAAGGCAGCTTGGACCAGCGATTAGGGGTAAGAACCAGGATTTAAATGCATTGTCCTTTGCAAACTACTTAGATTACTTCAGGCAAATCCTTAAAGGCTTAATCAGATCATCTGCTACAGGCACTCTGCATCCCAGTTATAAATCCCACAGCCTTTTTCTTCAAGAGAGCAAAACAAATGACTCAAAATTTAGGGTTCCTATTTCCAATAAACTGTACAGCCAGTGAAAAGAGTTAGATGAGGTATCTGAACTAATTTAAATTAGGTCACACAAGTGTACACCTTACCTTTTCCATAGCTTTTCTCCATCCTTACAGCTATTTCCTACTCCAAAAAGATATAATGAAAAAACCCCCAAACATTCATTCACACAGCAATATGCTGAGGTAATGTGGCAGAAAAGAATATCAGCTTCACACCTAGGTCTGTCTCAACCACTGATCAGTACTCCTTATTTCAAAAGAAGGAACCAGCAAAAGTGCAGTACAAGGTTTGTACCTTGTAATTACTATTAGTTTGTACTCTGAAGCATGAGTTATTTGTTCTGTTTGAGTCTGCAGATCTAGCTTATTAGTCACTGATTTCCAATGTAACATTGGAAATATATATAACATTGGAAATATAAATAACATCTATAGATATATACTCTCTCTCACTTTGAATTTGTCTCTAAATACATCTGGTGACAATTAATTCCTTGGGTTAGTTATTGTCTCTGTAATTAAACAACCTTCTTCTTACTCATTTTAAATTAATCATTCACTTGGATCAGTCTTCCTGTTTCAGTACTGGAGTGTGCCTGATTTTTCTCAAATATTCAATATTCTCAAATTTTCTCAATATTCATGCCATACTCTTCTATCACATCCCTTCACATTCATCTCCTTACTCGTTGCCTTTCCTCTGCCTCTTTGAAAATCTTTCCATGTCAACAAGCATTGCTCTCACCTATCCCTACTTAATCTTTTGGGCCATTAGACAGAAACAGGGAATGGGGCAGGAAAGCTGGGGAGAGACTTTTTACAGGAGTGTAGAGTAATAAGACAAGGGGGGGATGGCTTTAAGCTGGAAGAGGGTTGATTTAGGTAAGATGTTAGGAAGAAATTTTGTAGTGTGGGGGTGGTGAGACACTGGCCCAATTTACCCAGGGAAGGTGAGGATGCCCCATCCCTGGAAGTGTTCAAGGCCAGGTTGGATGGGGCTTGGAGCAACCTGGGCTGGTGGGAGGTGTCCCTGCCCGTGGCAGGGGGTTGGAACTAGGTGATCTTTAAGGTCCATTTCAACCCAAACCATTCTATGGTTCTATGGATTCATCACATAAGAAGGGGCATGCCCCTCCCATGAGCTGCTTACACAGGGTTTTCTTTAGAGTCAATCAAGCCAGCAATAGTTCTGGAGTTTGGTTTCTAATAACAGGGGTGAGAAATCAGTAGCACAGGAAAGGAAAGTGTTGGATTCTCCATCTCTTGACAGCTTCAGGCACAATCTCCTCACACTCCTTGGAGCCACGTGTCAGCCAAAGACTATTGAGTGAGCTTGCAGTAGGGGGTCCACAGTCCCAGTAATTGATACCTCCTACCCAAAATGTATCACAGAGAAGAATGAATGACCCTATGCAGGGAACAGTCCTCTTCCACTGCCTATAAGTAAAGGGACAGCAGCTCATTTCAGAGCAGTTTTTCTGTCTCTAACTTCATTGTTTGAATAATGGTGAGGTGAATCCCATGCCACATACTATGTAAGAGGTAAGGGTGGCTGAGCTGATGATCCCACCTGGCTTCTAAATCCATGAAAATCTCTGAAATACAAGTTGATTCAAGAGATTACTTTCTCACACAGTCAGCTAATGCAACCAATTTCTGCACTGAAGCCAGACAAGATGTTTAAAAGCATATGCAGAGTTAAATAATACGATTAAAAAATACTAGAGAAGGGTTTACATTCTCCACTTCAGAGATAAAGCAACCAAGAAATGGGGATTAGGAAAAGATTACTCATGTGGGTAAATTCTCTGAGACCTGACTTCTTCAGAACTCCTTCCTGCCTTCAACCAAGCCAGACCTGTCCCCTTTGAAGGTGTAACCATAGAATTGTTTGGATTGCCAGAGATGTTTACAGGTCCAACCCCTCTGCAGTGAGCAGGGACATCTTCAGCTAGATCAGGTTGCTCAGACCCCCATCCAACCTGATCTAGAATGTGTCCAGTCTTCTACCAGCTCCCTGGGCAACTTGTTCTGGTGGTTTCCAGAAGACACACTTTTTAAATGTTCTGTATTTGACCCATTCACCCTGTCCCAGGATGTCACAGGTTTGTGGAGCAATAACATTGTCCTGTTAGATCTGAGAGATCTCAGGCCTGGGCTTGGCTTGCATAGAGAAGGAATAACTTAAAGTACTTCTTAAAGTCCTCTCTAGGCTTGGTTTGTGTGTTTCTGCATCCTGAGCACTTATCTTGACATTTTGGATTTAGCTTGGGTGTATAGATAGCAATCTCCCAGCTGCCACAGCTTGATTTATAAAGCTAAAGTAAATACTACTGAAACATGAAGATTCATTAAGAGCAACTATCTCTGTCTCTGGACTCAATATGTTTTTCAAAATGACACCCTATGGGTGTTGTTCACATTCATGGATTCACCAGCTGAGTGGCAGGAGAAGGAATGATGAGTGCATAAGATCGATCCCAGCACTGATGTCTGGTTCCTTGGGAATACAGCATTTGCCTCATCATTCTGGGATGCCAATTTGACACAGATTAATTCAATGACTACAGTGAACCTCTCTCATACACGTATTGATCTATTAAACACCAAGGAAGGAAGATAAAAGATGCAGGATTCCTTCAGCCCCAACAACTGCTAGTGTTGGGTTGTTACCCTTATGCTCTAAGTCAGATAAAACTCCAATATTCTGAATATTTGTAATAATGTTCTGCTCTCTTATGATCCTTGAATAACCTCGCAGGAATTTTCTAAAAGGCAGTCAGTCACAAAGAGATTTTTTTCATTCCTTTTTAAAGAATGTGTTTGCTTCTGGATACAT
This sequence comes from Florisuga fusca, assembly GCA_038090715.1. Classification (NCBI taxonomy): domain Eukaryota; kingdom Metazoa; phylum Chordata; class Aves; order Apodiformes; family Trochilidae; genus Florisuga; species Florisuga fusca. The sequence continues at coordinate 636,139 of JAAWXA010000060.1, read as the reverse complement.
GAGTAATGCTCTCTGATGTTGTCTGCTTCAGATCTCTTTTAGCACTGCAATATGACAAAAGGTAAATTAAATGTATCCATTTGGATGCTTTTAATTGGCAGCCAGCAACAGTCATTCCAGGGAGAAGATTTGGACTGAATTTAACAGAAGGGAATTGTTTAAAGGTTTATGGAGAGAACTGATGCTGTTACTTAAATGCCTCTTTCTGCTCTTCTCCTGGACAGTTGGTGTAAGAAGTCAGTAAGTCAGTAAGCTGTGTCCACAGCTGCTCTGGCACTGATGAATCTCTCTTCTCTCTTCTGGGCATTGAGATCTCCTTGTGAACAAGCTTTAAACTACATTCTTCCCAGACAAGTGAGGTTGTAATTGTTTTGGGAAAAAAAATTCAAGTGAGATGTAAGGTGTTAGGAGCACAAAGCCATGTGGGGTTATCCCATTAAACCACCAGGTGCACATGGGAGCTGACTCCTCTGTGTAGTAGACTCAGAAATACACACACTATCAGGGTGTAAAGAGGCATTTGGATGCTCATCAGAGTGAAAATGGAGGGTGGGTGAAGAAGCAGTGGTGCCACAGAGAAGAAAAAATGTGGGAACAACATAAAGGTGAGATTCACTCCACATAGCTCTGGACTTGGTTACCCTTGAGACCCCTTGGACTCAGGTTCAATTAGTCCTGAAATGTGCCAGATGAATCACACTCCTGTAGCATGACCTTGACTGGCAGGAAGAATTTCTTCTGATGATGGTTTGGGGTAAGAAAAGAATGGGAGATGGGCTGTAAACAATTGAAGTGTCAGGTTCACATTAAATAACCAGAACTGGTTCCATTTGAAGGACCTGGGAAGCTTGCAGCAGTCCCCACCCCATCACATGTGCTGGAAGGCAGACAGTACAGTCCTGTGTTTGGGTAGCAAGGTCTCCAAGTGGTGAGGACAAAGAAAGGATCAATAGAAGATGGGATCATGGTTGTGAGATGGGATGAGATTTTGGAATCTAGGAAGTCAGAGAAGCCCCACTTAGAAACGTTACAGGGTGCTGACTACATGAAACAAGAAGCCTTGTTCATACTCTTAGTCCTCTCTGAGAGCTGTTGCTTTTTGTCTAGAAAGCTGCTGCTAGCTATACATTTTTTATTACCTTTGGCTTTGCACATGCTGAAATGTTCTGACTTTGGAAACAAGCCAGTTTACATATGGTTTTGTCTAACACTGGGCCTAACCCCCAGTTGACCTTAATGCCATCCAGTAAGAGGCTGGCATCAAATTTAGAGGCTGAGCAACTTTTTATTTGCCTCCTGAAACCAGCTGGGTGAAAGAAATCATCTACTAAGCAGCTATGGAAACTCTGGAAGGGCACATAGACACCAGGGATGAAGGAATGCAGTTTTTCCAGCTCAAAACTAAAGTGGTCAATTTAATCCAGCAAGTTTCACTATGGTTATTAACATGCCACACAGATTTGCTTCTTAATTATGAGAGTGATATTTTTGGATTACCATGCCTAGCTATGAAAAGCCTGCATTTTTTTTGCAAGGAAATCTGAGGGGGACATCAGCCCTGGTGAGCAGCAGAGGGAAAAATGGAACAGAAGCTGCATGAAAGCTTTGCAATTTTACAGCTGCTTTTTCCCTCTTTAAGAAAGTCTGCAATTCTAAACCATCCAGTGACTGGAGGAAACATATAAACACACATTCAGAATAACAGGAAAAAACAATTTTGTCATCTGAGGGCAGAAAACCTGGAAAATAGGGAAGCCTGGTTCATGGTTAACCTCCATGTAAAGATCAGCAGGGAGTGTGAGACTGATTTTTTTGGATTCAACTCTGTATTTATGTGTTATAAATAAACAATTTTGGAAAGCAAGCTGTGAAATCTCAGCCTATTCAAGCTAGTTTCTTACAGCTGCACTATTTCAAAAGTCTTTCTTTGGGTTAGAATCCAGCCCAGGGAGGAGGCCAAGATATTCTGCTGGCATTTTGTCCAACCAACCTTTATTTTCTTGCATTTTCTGTACTTTCTGAGTCTCACACCAGCTCTCAGTTCTGTGGATAAGCTCAATGTAATTAGAAGGTTTAGGTAAAATTCAGATACAAATTTAAAATTTTGCTTAATATTATTCTATAATTAGCACTTATTATGAGCACTCAATTACACTGAGTGTTGCACAGATTCATTATTGGAGATAATCCTGGGTTTTATTGTTTGCAATAGAGCTGGAAAATTTATTTTTGCACAGATCTTGTTTCACAAAGAAATTTTTTTTTTTTACAAAATCTGTAAGTTAAAGCACTGAGGTTTCTCATGTCTAATGAAAAATCTGGAAAAAAAAAATTAAGGTGATATCTTTGAATAGAATTTTCTTAAATATTTTTTTCATTTCTAATTTTGAACCCTAAAAAAAAATTCCCCATGAAAGTTAAAATAAGAGGATCATTTGGGATTAATGGTTTGGTTGCCACAAAATTATTTCATGAAGAAATTCATTTTTTTGAGGTGACCCAAAATGTTTCTTTTCCATTTTTTTTGTGTGTTTTGTTGGTTTTTTTGTCTTTTCACTGTAGAAACCTGGAAATTCAGTTACTTACCTGTGAACAACAGGGATTGTATGCACAAAGGACCCCCCAGAATAACCCTCTGTAGCTCTAGAGGGAAGACAGCACCCTGCTGGCTTCCAGCCCTCTGGTCCAGCCACCAGCTCACACTGCCTCCAGGAGACTTCTAGCACAAAATAATAAATATATCTGTGGTTTGAAAGACAAATACAATTCAGTCAATAGAATTTTATTTTATCTTCTAAGTAATACAACCCTTCCTGCAAAACCTTTGCAGCTCACCAAGTCTGAAAACCACCTTTGGGAGTTTTTTTTTCCCCTGTCATTACTAATTTGGGATGACACAGCTCTCAGGTGGTGTTCTCACAAACCAAACATGGGGAAAGAGCACACCCTCAGTCAAGCAGTATTAATAAACTGTTTTGGTTTTTTTTTCCCCCCCCACTTCTTATATATTTAACTTAGCCAACATGTTCTTGTACTCACTTCCCACTCAGAGATGCTCTGTCCAGCCAAAAAACATTAAAAATCAGGGCACTGAGAAGGTAAACCTATAAAAATGTCCTTATGGGACCAGTCTCCAGGTCCATCTCCCTCAGTATCCTGTGTTCAGTATGCCCAGAGCTGTTGCCCAGGGGTGGATATAAAAATAGGAAAAGTTTGAGTTTCCCTGGTGTATTTTCTCAATCTTCCAGAGTATGAGATACGGATGTGAGAACATCCTGAGCTGAGGTGGTGTGCTTGTGTGTTTCATGGGTTTGCCTTTTCTGGATATATCTGATCCAGTGGGAGGTGTCCCTGCCCATGCAGGGGAATTGGAACTGGATGATCTTTTAAGATCTCTTTCAGCTCTCAACATTGATTCTATGATCTCCAATTGCTTTCTGAATGGATGCAAAAAATAGGGTTTGAGTCACAGATAGTTTCACAGATCAGCATCCCTTTTGTCTAACACCTATTTTGTTTAACGTGTACTTTTAACATCTACTTTTGTTCATTTCAAACTGGCCTCTAGTTTGATAGTTTGGTTTGGTGCAGAATAATTACTGCAGAGGAAAACCAGAGAATATTTTTGCCTTTTCATCTTCTCTGCCATTGCTCACATCACTCTTGATTTCTCACTTTCTTGATTTCTCAGCTGCTCTTCATCCAGATTCCATTTATCAGTGGTGGATCATCCCTCTAGTGATGGATCTTCCCTGTAACTTTTCTGTAATTACAATAAGGTGACCAGAACTGCACACAATTTTCAAGGTGCCAGTGCATTATCCATAGTGTCACGGCAATTCTTTCTATTTTATCCTTTATTTCCTAAAATTTCATTCCTTTTTTTTTTTGACATAAAAGCATTGCTACCCCAAGACCTCAGTGATAACATCTGCATCAGAGTCAGCCATCATACAAGAAAGACCTCTCAGTCTTCAAACTGTAGCCTGACCTACTGAGAACTCAAACTAAGTGAAAATCACTGTGACTCTTAAACTGAGTATGTGGAAGGCTGGGAGAAACCAAAAACCTGTCATGTGTGACAGATAGGGAGCAATGTTAGCTCATTTTCTGAGCTAGATATGGCCTTTGCATCCAACTGTACCATTCAGAAAATGTGGCAATTCAAAGCTCTTCTTGTAATCCCACGGTTAATCTCTGTGATTGACTCCCTGGATGCATTTGTGGGAATGCAAGCTCTAGGAGCTCCCAAATCATACATCAGGACCCCCTACATGATGTGCTGTTCAGACACCAGTTCCAAGAGTTTTTACAACATAAATCACAGTTCCTGCAACTCTGTGTCTGATATTAGGTGGTGTGGGAGGGAGTGTGGGGCATGTGTTGTTCAGCCCTGCTAAGAGCAAAGGGTGGATGAGGATATTTATTTAAAGGTGGGGTATGCTTCTTTAGGAGACAGAAGTTGCTTCAGTGGTAAATATTATTGTTGCAGGGAATTGTTTCTCCCTTATCAATTTCCTATACGTTTTGTCACAGTAAGGTGAGGGTGGAGGAAGGCTGCCATGAAAAAACAAAAGAATCGTCATTGAAACTAACAGCAAAGTAAGCAGACATTCAGGATAAAAAAAATTCCATATTTCACCTGCTCCCCTTAAAAATATAACTCTATTATTCAGTAGAGTCAATAGCAGTTACAGTTTCTTATGTGTAATCCACAGTTTGCTGAAGAATATAAGGGTTTCAGGATTTGTTCTCATTGAAAAAAGATATATTTTGATAAAATACTTTAAATTGTCCTTAGATTTTTATTTCTTCTAAGTAAGCTTCACTCCTATTGTATACACTGGAAGAAAACAAAGCTAAGAGGGAAATTTCCAATTTCCTGGGATTTCAAAACTCCCACTAATGAAAAGAAGGAAGGGCAGAGGTCAGTGGAAATGTCCTTCATTCTTTAGCCAGTTTTCATCCCAGACCTTACACGAGACCCCTCTGTTTCTTGCCAGTGCCTCAGGTTCAGTATGAGGGACAATCTTAGCAGGGCCAGCCAGGTGGAGGTAGTGACAGTGACGTGGTTGCAGAGGTCCCACAAGTATCTACCAAGCTTCTGGGATGGATGAGGACTCTGCAAACCCCCGTTTTATGAATAGTTCAGATATATTTGGAAAAAACAGCTGGAGCACTGGCAAAGACAGGAAGGCTGAAACTATGAAGTCCAGCAGTAAGTGCTGAGATTTTAAAGCCAGGACTCTCAAGTTCCATCTCAAATTCTGAGAAGTCAGTTTTGCCTTTCATAAACTAAACACTTACATCTTCATTGCAAAATCAACCCACCAAACAAACAAAAAAGACTCCAAAATTGGCATATGCTAAAAATACTTGTAACTCTCAGACTTGTGCAGTGCAGTTATTAAATTTCTGTCCTTGCCATCAGCATTGTTTACCTCACTAAATCACACAGATGATACCCCCACAATAAACACCAAGCTAAACACAAATCATGGACTTTTTGGCAAGAGACTGGAACACAGGCAGTGCCTCTGTTGAACACATGGGCTACTGAATGCTTCTGTGCTTGGAAAAATAACAATTTTGAATTGAGACCACGTTACTGAGATGAACATCACAGACATTGTGCTGCACAGGCCTATTCAGTAGTAATGTTGTAGGGGGAATTATTTTTCTCCTGTGTAACACTGATTTAATGCTCTGTTGAGCTGATGGTCACTTAATGTCCTTAAATCATCACAGAAGTCAACGGGGGGAATGCTGATTACTTCCAGTCAAGGGTCTGGCCTCGGTGCTTTTCATTACATATCCATTTGTTTTTATTAAATAGATGGATAGTCTAGTGATCCGGTAGACATTAGGACTTTACCCTCAGAGGACAGGCTTCAAAGCCTCCAGTACATCATAGGGAACATGACCTGAAGCCTGACCCATGATAATGGAGACTCCCGTTGTGGTGTGAGCTTTGCATCCTACCCAGAAGTGGTGATTTCAGCCCCCTCGTTCATTAATCTGCTCTAATTACAACAGTGCTGAAAACTTCCACACACACCCAGGAGAGGAAATTGATTTAGCTTAGGATGGATGAGAGCTAGCAGAGGTGCTAGGCACCTGACAATAGAGCAAAAGAGATACTGAAATCCAAAATTCAAATGAATTCACTGTCTCATTCATTAGTCAGGGCTAGAAGAGCAGAGCAGGACTAAGACTTCAGTGGCTCAGTCAGGAGGGCAGGGGAATAAGAGGTAAAATATCAAATTTAATGGTGCCAGGATCAATTTCACCCAATACTAAACATAGTAGTAACAGCCTATCCTTTTCCCAGCAACCCTACCAAACTGAAGTTTACAATGCAGCTCTTAAATCCAGCATGTAAGCTGATAAATTTAGCATGAAGACATCACCGGCATATTCATACCTCCTTTTTATCCCTCTGCAATTAGTGGTTGTAGTTTTGAGTCTGAGATAAATGAGGATTGAGAAACCAGGTGAGGAGAGTTCTCAGCAGCAATACCTGTCTGCCAGCCTCACAGATGAGAGAAGCAAAAATGTTTATTCTTTAAGGAAGGCAGAAAAATCACACATTGTGTCTTAAGTCAGGTGGATTAGCTGGAGTAAGGAGATGTTGTAATTCCTGTTTGATGGCCAATTACATTGCAATGATACTATCCATATTCCTTCGTTTCTTGGCTCTTGATCAGTGGAAAATGTGTGTGTGGGATTATCAATGGGTTTTTAATGTGTCTACAGACACTCCCCAGAGTACCCCACCCCAACCTGTTCTTCTCTAAGGAGGCATCAGCCTAACTGGAAGAATACCAATATTATTTTAAGTACTTTGGAGAAAAAAGAATGGAACTGACACATGGAAAGGGATGGCCTTGGAGATCTGGGATTAGATAAAAAAGGGAGGGACCCATTCCTTATTTCACTGTAAACTTCAGGCACTGTTTTGGGGAAGCTGTGTCAGACCACATCACCAGATGTTCTTCTGACATCCTCAAAACCTAGACACCTCCCACCCTCCTTCATTCCAAAGTCCAGCTCTGTCAGGAAGCCTCTAAATCACCTGAAAATATGTTCATAGATTGTGTGAACATAAAAAACCTTGGCATTAAAATCCCAGTGCATCCAGGACCCCTTGTCTCAGAAGGTTTCCAGACTTAATCAGTGATTCTTGCAGATAAAACTAAAAAATCTGGCAGTGGAAGAGTGTAGCACCCTGGTCATTAGGTGGTTGAAGCAGACAGAGAATGGAGCAAGGTGGCACCAACCTTCACTTGCATTAAAGTCTTTATGAAAGAGTTTGCTATTAGAGAACATACTGATAAGTAATGAAAAATAGAGAAAAAAAAAGCAGCAGCAATCTAAAATATTGTACAGGAAATGAATGGAAGAAGGAATATACAGATTTTACTTTTATAGGAGATCTCATAAGATCTCTCTGGCCAAGATGAAAATGTCAGCCCCATTTTGAGAGTTACTGAACTTCCATGTTGCCCAAGCTACATTATTCTGAAAGTCATAAATCCTTCTAAATAGTGTATTAAAGAAAAGAATTTTAAAGAATTTCCTGGCTGTGAGACTGAATCTAGTGAATTTTTTCTTTGCACAGAAAAAAAAAAAAAGAATTTTCAAACGATCATTATTCTAGTTTTGTTTGAAGTTAATTTTCTATACTGTGCTTTCATATGGAAAACTAAAGTTCTAGTTTACAACAGATAGATGTACAACCTTTAACTGTAAATGCTGTGGAAAAACTACAGTCACATCTATTATTGACATGCAGATCTAGGATAGAAAAGGAAAAAAAAATAATATGAAATTGAAGGAATTGGAGGAAATTCTAATGTACATTCTTGTTTTTGGAAAAAAAAAAGAAGCAGCCAGTGCTATTATCCTAGACAGAAAATATGAGATGTCTGTGCAGGATCCACTAGCTACAGAGGGGGAGCAGAACAGTGAAGCATTTATGACAGTCAGAAACTGTAAAATTTGCTTTCACAAAGACCACGAGTTCATGTAATTCCCCAGGTTCAAATGACTATTGATGTGGACTACTTTGAAAATTTTATTTTATTTTTTTTAAACCTTCTGATGTAAAAAAAACCTACAAGGTAAGCTATTTAAGAGCATGAGCTTGTGTTCACCTCAAGTTGTCAAACCCCAAAAGACACCTGAAGTTGTGAAACCCACAGATATTGTGGAATCATTTTCAGAGGTGATGACAAATCCTTACAATTTGAACCCCATGGGGACAGAAAATGATACATTTCCATGTAAAACTGTTAGAGTAATTTCTAGCTGGAAGATTCACTGGGTTAATGAGAAGTGAATAGAAATTATGCAAAAAGAAATAAAAAAACAAAACAAAACAAAACCAACAAGAACAAAAAAAGAACTGTAAGAACATCAGCAGGTCCCCAGGAAAGTGTTAGGCTTGACAAAGTTTGAAAGAGCATTTTGAGATGCAAGACAGTCTCTGGGACCCAGTTTAAAGTGTTCAAGAAATAAACCCAGTGCCTGAATAGTTGGATGAAGAGTGAAGTGTAATTCCAGCCAAAGAAAGGTTCTTTGATGAAGTGTAAAACATCACAGCAGACAATAATACAGATGTTTGTAAATACATGAGCACAGCCAAATACTTTTATCGGAACACCTTTTATCTCTCCAAAGCCAGCTGAATTAAACTGCTTGATGTATTTTCATTTGTAATGGAAGGTCTTAAAATAACCTAATAATTGTGGTTATTTTCTCAAGGGCTGAACAGTAATGTGCTGTGACACATGAGCCTTGTAAATTAATTACTGAGGAGCTTTCAATGACTTTGCAATGAAAATGAGTTCCCTTTTCAAAGAGATCAAGTCAAAGGGGAAAAGCAAATCTTCAGAATCAGTCATCTTCAAAGAAATTGACACGTATCCACTAATCAGAGGCAACCTTGGTCACTCACAAGCAATGCTCCAGCTTGAACTTTCTGACCATATCATATTGTGCTTGAAACAGCAGGGGAAAGAAAGCATGAAGTTAAATTGGGAGAAGTGTCTGAAAATTATTGTGCTTATGTAACTGTTAGTGAAGTAGGAGCTGATTAAATTGCTGCAGTTTTGATTTTTCAACATAAATTTAAATGTATACAAGAGCCCTGAATATATGCTAAATGAAGGGGAGTGCTTTGTTATGGTTTGATCAAAATAATCTGGGGTGGGCAAAAATCCCATGGAAAAAAAGAGGGCTGCTCTCCTCACTACTCTTTTTATTTTAGCATTTATTTTTAGTTCTCTTGCTGCTTTCCTTTTGGGAGTGAGGAGTATGACTGGTTAATGAAATTTAAAAAAATCAGTTGTGGTTGTCTCCAATTGTATCAATTCCATTACTCAATTAGCATCAAAATTTTTGGGTACAATAGGGAACATCTTAAACAGAAGCAAACAATCAAACAGCCCTCCCATGAATGTCACTAAATTGTAATAAAGGAATTTTGGGTTTGTCAGGGTTTAACACTGGCCCAGCAATTAAACTGAGTAAGAGATATTAATCCCCCTCTCCTCCCTGATAAGGAAAGAAGAGATAATAAGGGAGAGAGACTGATGGGTTGGAAACTAAACTACACAGCTTAATGAAACAGTAATGATACATAGGCATAATTACTAAATATATACAAATATACAAATATACAGGAAAAATTGATACCATGTTTCTCTCCCCTTTCCCCCAGTAACTCTCACATCACCACCGAGGCTGCAGGGCAGCCCTGGGAAAGTCCAGGCTGGAATCCTGGGGTCAGGAGCAGTTGGGAGCTGGAGGCAGGAACACACAGATTCAGGCTGGAATGGATCAGGAGCACAGGCAGAGGAATGGATGGAATCCTCCCAGGATGCTGAAGCAAACAGGGACAGGGGAAGGAAGGGAAGCAGGAAAGGGGTCTGACCCTCGTGATCCCTCAAATTTATCCTGAGTATGAGGTGTATGGGATGGAATACTCTGTTTGGTCAATTCTGGCATCTATCTTGTCTCAGTCCTCCCCAAAGGAGGGGTTCATTTGGGACCTCTTTACTCCTTCTGGAGCGTAAAATGTTCCTCAGAGCTGAGCAGTGTCCCTGGCTCTGCACACCAGTCTCTAGCAGTAACTATAAACATGGAGTTATCAGTCCCAGCAGCAGACACTGTCTGAGAAACTTGCTGTTCATTTCAGCAAGTGCAGCTCCTTACAAGAAACTTAGTTGAAAGCAAAAATACAAACCAGAAAATCACCTTTATCCTGGCCCAAACCAGGACAGGGTTTCTGTTGTATGCTTCAATCTTTCTGAGTTTTGCCTTATTCCCACTGTAGTCTTTAGATACTCAGCTCTGGTCATTCAGCAGCTGCCTTGCTTCTGCTGTGCTTTTTTGGGACCTATCCATATATCAGAATTATCTTGCAAATGCTGAAAGTTCATAAGATGGAAACAGATGACTACATGACATCCCTCCAAGCACAGAGCTGAATATCTTTTTGCAGAGCTGCCTTTCGGTGCCTGTTGACAGGCATCAAGCTAAAGCAATGATGCAGAAATTTATTTACTGTAGAAGGTATAGAAATTGTGACCACTTTCATTTTAAGTAACAGGACATGAGATCTGTGAAATAGATGGCATATGCACAGACTTCCTTGAGTCATACTTAATATTAGGTTTGAATATGTTCAGCATTACATTTCATAAATAGCAGAAGAAATTATGAGGCTTTTTTGCTTTATTGTGTGTTCATTTGATCCTAATGATCTCCTCTGGTAAAACCAATGCTTGCACTCAGGCAGGAGATTATCAAGCAGATATACTGAGGTGCATAAGATAATCAGATCAAACAAATGGCCCAGAAATACAGGCAAAGCCAAAGGGGAAGGAAGGGAGTTAGTAATTTTAGACATTGGCTCTTTGTGCGTGTTTAATTTTTAACATAAATTGAACATCAGTAGTTATCCAACTTCTAATTTCATTGTAGAGTGCTATGCACTGTCTGTAGGAAGGCACCATCCAACTGAGTCCTACTCTGGCACTAGATAATTCAGACATACAGGGAAAGGCATGCTAATTAGAAGAAAGGTTATCAAAATAAGGATTCTTTTTCCCTGTTTATTAACAGCCTAGAAACTTAGAGGAGGAATATCCAGAAAACTTTTAATTAATCTCTATATTTTTTAAGGGTTAGAATTCATCATGGCCAGGTATGTGTTACTAAGACAAAAAAGCACCAAGAGTGTCAAATGTCTTCTTTGTTGAGAGAAAGAGGAGAAAAAAACAACCATCCAACCAACCAGCCAAAAAAACCCCAACAAAATCCCAATTGTAATATGATTTTGAGGTTTGCATTTGACAGCACAATATCTGGAAAATTACTTCAGGGTTATTAGAGATCATCAAGAGGCATTCCTGAGGAGACATAAGAAGCTAAGCAATTGATTCTTTAAAGAGGAAACAAGCTAGACCAAACCTGGCATGTGAGTAGCTTACATGGGCACATAGGTCGATGGCAAAGTCACCCATAGAAGACAAATTTCTTCAAACAACAGCAATGCTAACAAATGCTGCCTTTTTCCTTTACTCCTTAGCTAACTGATGTTCTCTAGGGGTGGTTCATCTAACCTATACTAGGAAACTGTTTTAGTGTCACCCTCTGAATATGCCCATCTCTCTCCAGTGACTTCAGAAGAAGCCTAAAATAATGCAGGCCTGAATAGCTGTCTGCTTTACAATTTCAGTACTGGAGAGGATGAATCCCATCTTGAGTGACAGAGAATATTGTAATTTGGATTGCTTTAGTGTGGGCTGGATTTGATTGGGGTGGATTTATCTTCATGTAACTTTAGATAACCTTAGTGTAAACAGCTGCATCAGCGTGAAACTGCTTGTTTTATAAATAAAAGAAAAAGAGTTATTTTGAAGTCACTATCTAGCTGACATACTCAGGCATCTTTTTAAAATTATTTTTATTTTAGCACTAAATTAATTCTGTTCTTAACTTTATCAAGTAGGAGTCTGTTGGTTGTAAAGACACCACTCTAGATATTCAGGTTAGATCAGAAGAATTCCTCCTTGGGGGTGATAACAGGAACTCTCACACCCACAGGCACGGATGGAGAGTTGATGTATAAAAACCCGATAGAGATGAAAGCATGTCAAAGCAACTGCAATTAATACTCACTTGCATTGGCACTAACGTTATAAAAGATGATCAGAAATCCACGGGAAACAACTCTTATTGGTTTATTTGTTTGTTTATTCCCAGCATTTTGGAGAGAAGGAGCCGGAGGGCCGAGCAGGGTCAGCGCTTCCCTCCGGAACCAGCACCATGGACAGCGGCAGCTGCTCCGCTCCCTCCGCTCCTTCCCCCATCCCGCATCCCATGGAGATGCGGGAGCTGCCGGCCTCAGAGCTCAGAGGTCCTTCAGAATCACAGTATCATGGAATCCTTTGGGTTGGAAAAGGCCATTAAAGTCATCAAGTCCAACCGTTAAACCAGCTCGGAAAAGGCCACCACTAAACCACATCCCTCAGCACCACGTCTACACAGCTTTGAAGTCCCTCCAGGGATGGAGACTCTACCACTGCCCTGGGCAGCCTGGGCCAGGGCCTGGTAACTTTTTCAATGAAGAAATTTTTCCTAATATCCATTTTAAACTTCCTCTTGTTCTACTGCTTGTTACTTGGGAGAAAAGACCAACCCTCACCTCTCTCCAACTTCTATTCAAGTAGTTGTAGAGAGTCGGGTCACCACTCAGCTTCCTTTTCTCCAGGTTAAACACCAACAATTCCTTAAGATGCTCCTCGTAAGACTACTATTCTAGACCCTTCCCCAGATGAGCTGACTTTCTGTGGACATACTCCAGCAGCTCAATGTCCTTCTTGTAGTGAGAGGCCCAAAACAGAACTCTGGATTTGAGGTGTGGCCTCACTAGTGACAAGTGACACTAGTGACATCAACCCTGCCCTGGCCACACTATTGCTAACAGAACCCAGGGTGCTGGTGGCCTTCTTGGACACTTGGGCACACTTACAGATATTTCACATTTTTTTACTGGAAGATCTGAATGGAAATTAGAAAAATGAGTTGTGACATATGTATTTTCTTACCAGGAAGGCCAATACAATTCCTGCCTTGCACAAGAAGAAAAAGGCAGACAAAGATTGCCTTTTTCAAAAAGCAATTGATAACAAGGGCTAATTAAACAGCATCACATGGGAAAATTAGAAAAGTGATCCTTAATACATTTTGTCCTTTAAGTAGTATTATTTTTGTCTTATCTTGTTGCTCTTATGATATAAATAATGTCAGGAAATAGGATTTTTTGGCACAATTCTTAGGCTGCTGTTGACATCATGTTTCTATTAAATTACAAGGTCATAGCAGGAGACTGAAGCTAATCAGATGAGCAAACTCAGGTGACTTGACAACTGACAAACGGAATTGTTTTGTTACTTTTATTAACAAATGCCTCAGGCGTCATATGGCATTTGCAGAGAAAATGCCATTGTCACTTGCTTATTTTCAGAACTGCCTGTCCCCATCTTGTCTGCTAGATTATTATGAGTTCTTTTCCTCCTCATGCTGCTAATCATCAGTTTGCTCAACTTTAATTTCTACATGACAGCAACCATATTCTGCTAAAAAAACACCCAATGAGAAGCAAAGGGAGACATCTGCCCACTTCTTTTTTTCTGAACACAGGACAACAGGTCTGTACATCTACATCTCTGAGCACTACCAGAACAATGAGTCCCTTACCTCCACCCCAGTGTTGCTTGGTTTTTAAAAATATCTTACAATGCAACCAAACTCTTTATAATGATCTGCAGACACAAATTCACTTCTCTCAAAGCTAATGACATTCATTATATGGTGACTACTCCAAATAACTTTAGGCTATTTAAGATAATGTAGGTTTAATCAGCCTGCTAGATGATAAAGTTTCCTTATTGCTGCAAAGTTTATTGCTTTTGCATTATCTCCTGACATTTTAAGAGAAAAGGAGTGCATTTCAGAGGGTTCCCTGAAAGCTTTCAGAGGTGATTACATTTCCAAGACTCAGTGAGTCACCACAGATTTGCCTGTGGCAAACACAAAATATTGGCTATATAAATCCCTATGACCCCTGAAGGGCCAGAAGGGAAATATGTCCCCAGAGCAACAGGACAATCAGTGCTGCTCTCACCCAGTTCTGGGTCTAACACCCCTGACAGAAGGGCAGTTGGGAAAACAGACGTGCCTATCCCCCTGGGAGGAACATGGGCTGTAAATAAGCAAGAAAATACCCAGATGTCTCAAACTCCACTGAATGTTTCCACCATCTGCAGGCTCTGAAGGACGCAGTGCATCTGTTTTGGAGGGGCAGAGAGGATAACAGTTCAGATTCTTCTCTCACTTCCTGAATCCTGATGTTATGGATGTACTTCCAGGAGAAATATCTGTGATACCAGCACCATCACTTAAGCAAGTCTTAGTTTATTAAACTAGCAGATGCCTGGCAGTCATTTTCATAGTCAATTCTTGGGTTATGTGTTGATGCCCAGGACAAAATTATCCCAGGTGGACTTAGGGCATCTTAGTTACAATCTCCTTTCCAAAGACAGTGCAGGACCATCAGGACCACCTGCATCACAAGAGAAAACTTGCAACATTTGATCAGTCTCCTCTCTGGCAGATACAACAGCCATGGTGGCAGAATTGTTATTTAGCAGCACAGTGTCCAGAAAGTCTTGAGGTGGGAAACTGAGACGTAACAGTGCGGACAAGGAGGTCCCAGGCCAGATCTGGAGAGAGGAGGGGACCTGGAGGATGAGGTCACCCACCTCCCATGGTGCTGTTGGAGGCCTATAGCTATACAGGTTTTGCATGGATAAGTTAAAATATGTGTTTTAAAAGAAAAGATCCAAGAGTTTGCAGGTTGATGCTTTTAGACTTAGATCCTGGTGTTTTGTGCTGCAGTTTCATGGACTGATGGACTGCTATTGACCTGTTGGTGCCTGGACTCCTCTCCTCCAGCCCTATGAATGTGGCATCACTGGAAAGACAGCATCCTTAGCCATATATTTTCTCCCTCTTTTTCTTCAGCTGTTCTTGGATTATTAGAGCAAACTTTTGTCACGTGGGTGCTACAGGCTTGAGATGTCTTACTGTTCTGAGCAGCAGGATGTCACATAAAAAACCAGTCTAACATCTGACATTTGAGTCCTGGTTTGGGCTCAAAAGGAAAGTAATTACCTCTGCGTGTTACCAGGTGTCAGTCAGGGGTCTACACAGGGTAGTTTGACTCTGAACTAGCCCAGAAGATTGGGCTCAACCTTCTGCTCCAGTGGTGTGCAAACATGGCCGTTTGCCTCTTAACCAAACCAGTCCAGCTGGAGGCATGAGAGGCTCTGCTGGTGGCTAGAAAACTTCCAGGGGGAAAAGGATGGTGCTGTGGGAGTTTAAATAGGATTTGGATTCCCCTTTTCAGTGCAAATTGGTTCATGAAGAAGGGCTCAGTATCTCTTTATGCCAGCAGCAGTTATGGAAGAAAGGAAGCCATGAGGGAAGTATTTTGTACCATTTTACTTCTTTTACCTGTTTTGCTGGGTTTTGATTATATACCAGTTTATAGAACAGTTTCTCATTGCATCTCCTGCCCATTAGCTCCCTTCCAAC
The DNA here is from genome assembly GCA_038090715.1 of Florisuga fusca. Lineage (NCBI taxonomy): Eukaryota > Metazoa > Chordata > Aves > Apodiformes > Trochilidae > Florisuga > Florisuga fusca. The sequence goes on along the minus strand of JAAWXA010000060.1, from coordinate 620,470 downwards.
ATGTGGAGACTTTCTTTCATATTTCGGATGAAATGCTGAGGCACAGATTCAAATATTACTGTCCTTTTTCTGAGTGCCTTAAGGGTCATCACAATGTTCTGACTTCACACAATTGCACATATAAAACTTCCAGCTGCTAACATAAAACATTTAAATGTCTCTTCAGGCCACGTGTGAACTTTTATAGCTTAGGTCAGCTGTCATATTAATTGCTAATAACAGTACATTTGTCTCCTTCCATAGTGAAACTGTGACATTAATTACCAGTGAGGTCACGGGTCAGGCTCAGGCTCAGGATGCAAACCTAAAGTAATTGACCCCTTTTTTTGATAAAGCTCAAAGTCTTCTTCTTATTGACTCATTTAATGTTACGTTCAACTGTTCACCTTTTTAGCTGGACCCCTCTTTCCTCTGCATAATAAAGGGCAACCAAATATAGCCACGTGTTATAGGAACAGAAGAGGACATATTTTAAACTAGAGATTGTAGATGGGAAGACAAGTAAGAAGGATTAAAATCATAAAAGCCCCACAAATACTAAAGTCCTTCAAACAAAAAGCTCCCAGAACAAAAAACAAAAACACACAAAAAAACCCCCAAACCAACCAACCCCCCCCCCCC